>JARHVA010006315.1:405000-525000 GCA_037957365.1 Torreya grandis
CTAGAATTTATAAACAACAAAGAATATGAGATACAAAAAACAATAGAATCTATATTAACACTCTTCTAGAAGGAAATACAATGAAGAAATCTCTTCTTCCCACACCTCTTAGGTGTACAATTTTTCTCCCTCAAGAGTTCTCTCTCTCAATCAATTACAACCAACTCAACACTATGTTGTTCCCTCTAGTGACAATCAACCCAATGGTTGTTGGTGCCTACTCTCATCCACAGACCTTCTTGATCTTCCACCCTGTAGATCTAATTGGTCTTGCTTACACCGTGTGTTGTATATCTTCTTGATCTTGCTACCCCACAGATCTAACTGAGCTTGCACACACACACCCACAAATCTTCTTAATCTTGCTACCCCATAAATCAACTGACCTTGCTTACTTGTAGATCTTCTTGATCTTGCACTCTTGCAGAACTTCTAGATCTTACACTTGAGGATGTAATCCTTCTTGGTCTTGATTACAATACAGTCCCATGGGTCTCTTAAATAGATCCCAAACCAAACAATAATTAGAAACGTAGACTCAAGAATAAAATTAGTCTTTACATGCAAACTAACTGTCCATCTAAAATTAGACCAGTTTTGGAATGCACAGATGACCGATGCTAGTCTCTATCTATTTGGATATGACCAATGTCAGCCGATACATAACTAATGTTGATAGATTTTGGTTCCTTCCTAATCGATGTCAGCATGTTCTGACCAATGTTAGTTACTTTGTAACCCAACAACCTCCACCATTTGCATAATAGTGAAGCTTTTAGCTCCATAACTTAACAATCTCCCACTTGGAGATAAATAGCTGCACCTATACCTGTACTTGTACATCCTCTAATTTATTTCTGGCTTGTATCTCTATGTTCAAGTTTAATCTTGAAGATCAACCACCAATAGTGAACACATATCTTGTGGTGCTTCTCTTACCATCCAAGTCATCTGCCATATCCAAACCTACATACCAATGTAGAGAAGGTTTGACCCTACATAACATAAATACCTACTACCGGTCCCTCTCAGATATCTTAGAATCCACTAAACTACTTTCCAGTGCTCCTTTCTTGTATTGGCCATAAACTTGCTGACAACTCCCACTGCTTGGGCAATATCAGGTCTAGTACATACCATGTACCCAACCTCATCATGTGATTTAGGACACTATTCTTTGCTCAACTTGAACTATCCAACCATAGGTGTGCTTATTAGTTTACATCTTGCATATCAAACCTCTCCACTACCTTATTCACATAATCCTCTTGAGACAAAATCAACCTATGATTTTCCCTGTCTCTAGAAATACTCATGCCAAGGATTTTCTTTGCTGCTCCCAAATCCTTCCTAGTAAATGTCTGAGCTAATTTTACCTTTAGCTCAGTAATTCCTTGCATGTGTGACCCTACGACAAGGATACACACTACATACAGTAATAGGATAATGTAGTTATCATTATCTAACCTAGTAAAATAAACACAATGGTCACATTGACATTGACTAAAGCCATGCCTTGTCATAGACCTGTCAAACCTCAAATACCACTGTCCTGGAGCTTGCTCAAGACCATATAACCTGGCCTTCTGCCTCACCTATCCATTCTCTCCTTTCTTTAACATATGAATCCATTCATGTTTTAGTGCTTTCTTTCTCACTGGCAACTCTACCAAATCCCACATTTGGTTCTTTTCCAAGGAATCAATTTCCTCATTCATGCCATGCTCCCACTATTTCTTAGATTCTACCTACATTACCTCTTCAAAACTTCCTAGTTTTTCCACCATTAGTGAGCAACAAGTAGTATAAAGAAGTGGAATAATGAATTTGAGGCTTACTTACCCTTTCAAACCTCCTCATGGGCGTTTAAGACTCATTGATAGGTTGCTGTCCACCCAAATTTCATTCTAATAGTGACTGATCCTGGTCATCTCTCAGTCTACACCCAACCGATGTCAGTTCCATGTGACTGACTTGACTGACATTAGTTCTTACCTGATTGACGTTAGTTTCCACCTGCCCAACATCACTGACTTTTTGTATCCATCAAACCAACATTGGTTCTTGCCTGATCGACGTCAGTCTCTACCTGACTGACGTCTGTGTCTATGTTTTCCTGTGAGTGATGATTTTTACCCATGAGCTCATTTTGGATCATAACCTTGTCCAAATCAACATTTCCCTGCTCAGAATTATTCAGCCTCTTGAGCTGATCACTGTCCATCATCTTCTCCTTGAAACCAAGGCTTTCTAGTTCTTAAATAGGTCAAAACCATCAGACTTCCTCTTTATGCAATAAACCCATACATTCCTTGTAGCATAACACTGTGATCCTCTAATAGAAGCTCCCTAAGCTGGTCCCCACACATCTACATGAACAAGCTCTAACCCGTGCTTTTTCTTTGTTGACCCAGTCTCAAGAAACCTCACTTTCCCCTATTTCCCAAAAATATAATGCTACAAAAATCTCAATTTATTCTTTTCAAATCTGAAAGATTACCTTTTGACTTAAGAACATCCATTCCCTTCTCACTCATGTGACCAAGCCTATAGTGCCACATCTTTGCATCTACATCTGAAGTAGATAAAATAGAAGGAGAATTAGTAATATAAGTAGATAGATAAAGCATACCTACTTTCTTACCTCTTGCTAATACAAGTGCACCCTTGGAAACTTTCCAAGATTCTTTTGTGAGAGTTACTGTGCAACCCTCATCACCCAACTTTCCTATAGAAATTAGACTCCTCTTTAGGATGGGAACATGCATGACATCCTTCAACACCCATATGTTGCCATTCTACAATTTCAGCTACACTTTCCCTTTGCCAACAATTTGACAAGGCTTACCATCCCCTAAATAAACTTTTCCAAAGTCTCCATGGACATAATCATGAAAAAATTCTCTATTTGGGGTTGCATGGAAAGAGGCACCAGAATCTAAAACCCAAGATTTTACTTTATCTAAGGAACATATAAGAGCATCCCATGCAACAATACCTACATCATTTGCTTCTTTATTTCCTTCATGTTGATTTTTTACCAACCCACAATCTTTCTTTACATGCCCTTTCTTTCCAAAATTCCAACAAGTTATACCTCCATTTCTAGATTTGGATCTACTACCTATCTTTGACCTTGATTTCCTTTGCTCGATCTTCTCTCTTTACTTTCCCCTGCTTTCAACACTTAAAGCATTCTCTGATGTTTCCCCTGTGCTTTTCCTATGAATTTCTTCATTCAAGATTACACTAACAACATCATCAACTTTCAAGATATTTAAAGCAGACACAGTATTACTAACTGCCATTACCAAAATATTCCAACTTTTAGGTAAAGAGCATAAGATTAAGAGAGCCTTAATTTCATCATCAAAAACTATTTTGACTGAAATTAACTGATTTACTAATCCATGGAAATCACTAAGATGACTATATACCGATCCACCTTCCTACATTTTCAAATTAAATAATTGCTTCATAAGAAATACCTTATTCAAAGATGAGGGTTTTTCATATAAATTTGCCAAAGATTCCATTAACTCTACCATTGTCTTTGCCTGTGATAAGTTGGAAATCACAGATGATGCCAAGCTTAGCCTTATAGATCCTAGAGCCTTCCTATCAAGAACATTCCATTCTTCATCTTGCATATATGTGGGCTTACATGAAACCCCACCAAATGGTCAGTATAGATCTTTATGATATAGATACTCCTTTATCTGCATCCTCCATAATTGATAATTCTTGCCATTGAATTTCTCCATTCTTAGTTTACTTTCTTCTGCCATTGCTTTACTCCCACTCAAACAAAAACCCCTGTGAATGAACTATAATCAACAAACAGTAACCTACTCTGATGAACCACTTGTCAGTGAACCAAGCTCTGATACCAACTGTCAAGATCCTTTCCTAGAGTACAATTTATTATGTTTGTATAAGCAACTAAACACAGAATTAAACCAGAAGTAATATGTAACTAGAATTTAGAAACAACAAAGAATATGAGATATGAAAAATAATACAATCTATATTAACACTCTTCTAGAAGGAAATACAATGAAAAAATATCTTCTTCCCACACCTCTTGGGTGTACAGTAATTCTCCCTCAAGAGTTCTCTCTCTCAATCAATTATAACCAACTCAACACTAAGTTGTTCCCTCCACTGACAATCAACCCAATGGTTGTTGTTGCCTACTCTCATCCACATACCTTCTTCATCTTCCACCCTACAGATCTAATTGGTCTTGCTTACACCGTGTGTTGCAGATCTTCTTGATCTTGCTACCCCACAGATCTAACTGAGCTTGCACACACACACCCACAGATCTTCTTGATCTTGCTACCCCATAGATCAACTGACTTTGCTTACCTATAGATCTTCCTGATCTTGCACTCTTACATACCTTTTAGATCTTACAGTTAAGGATCTAATCAATCTAAGTCTTGATTACAATACAGCCCCATGGGTCTCTTAAATAGATCCTAAACCAAACAATAATTAGAAACATAGACTCAAGACTAAAATTAGTCTTTACATGCAAACTAATTGTTCATCTAATATTAGACTAGTTATGGAATGCACATATGACTGATGTCAGTCTCTGTCTATCTAGATATGACTGATGTCGGCTGATACATAACTAATGTCAGCAGATTCTGGTTCCTTCTTGATCGATGTCGGCAGGTTCTGACTAATGTCGGTTACATTGTAACCCAACAACCTCCACCATTTGCATAACAGTGAAGCTTTTAGCTCCACAACTTAACAGTGTGTTGTGATAAAATGTGTTTATAGTTATTGTACTTAAAGGCTTCTACTCAACAAAATAACAAAAAGGTACAAAATATTCAAAAATAAATTATACAAAATCAAATGTCATATACCCTCCATTGGTAATATATTTATATCCACATTTGACATAATTTTATACTATTCCTCACTAGATTTCACTTCATTTTACATCTCCTAGCATTACTCCTTATACATATAAAAACATGAGTATTGATTTAAATAGTTTTCTTGTTCCATGTGTTATATTTTCTTATTTTCATATAGGCACATCTGTTACATGTTGTTTAAATAAACTAATTCATTTACCACTTATCTTAGTATTTTTTAAATTTTAATGTCAATGGGATCATTGGTTATCTTGTTGAAATTTTAAATATTTTGAAAATTTCAAAACATTGAAATACATTAAAAAAATAAAAAATGTGATTATACATAGCTTCTTGATTATTGTATCTTATTCCTCTATTTTATTGCATATGTGATCGATTGACATATTCTTATAATCCCTTGACTATTGTTGATTTGTTGTTGATTTATATTTTACTTCTACTTTAAAATTTTGTTAGATTAAAAATAATGATAAATTTTGTCATAATATGGTACTTATCTCATTGATTACATAATTTGAAGTAATAAGATGTCATTTTTTCAAGAACGACATTGACTAGTTCTAGACAGAACTAAATACTACTATTGTACTTATTAGTTTGTCTCGTCTTATGTCTATTTTCAGCTAGAGAAAATTTTAAACACATAAAGCCCTAAAACATCCAATTTTTTAATTTTCACTTAGTTTCAACAAGAAAATCAATATTTTCCATGTAAGATCTTTCATTTTCAGATTCATATTATTCATATATTTTACATATTTATAGAAGTGCAAATTTAATGACATGAGTATTTATAATCAGTCCTATACATATTATTTATGATCCTACATTATTTTTAATGTTAAAATTCATATATAGTGGGGGAATCTTTCCCACACATGGCGATGTAATCATTTATAGTTAATATCTCATATTTACATGGGTTGAAAATTATTCAAATCTTCCTTACTTATTCTAATTTTGGCACATTTATTATTGTATAGAAATAATATGTTCAAACTTTATTGATGCTTTATATCTTGCAAGAACATGTCAGGTATTAGTATCTCTGAGTGTAAGCCTTAAGAGGTTCATTGAGAAAGGGGTGGGTAGACTATTGGTACTTCACAAGATTGTTTGCACTTTACTACCACTTTATATCTAGACAACCATCTCCTAAAAATATTCCCCTAAGCTTTTCCTCCTCTCTTACACCCTCCTCAAGTCATTTTATACCTTCATTATCTTATCCCTAGCCTAAAATCCTCTTTTATGGTTTATGATATAATTTTGACCCCATAAACCCTATACTCTAATTAACAGAACTCATTCAAGGTCTAGGTTGTACCCTGACCAACCTAGACTAGGACCTAATTTGATTTTATCAATAATGATACAGAGTCTATTGGGCCAACCCTATCAACCAATTTTTTGGAAAGGACTAGGGTTAGATTCAGTGATATAAACACATTCATTTTACCTTTATTAGATAGACAAGAGTTAATTATTCATTTGTGCTTCTTTACAATCTACTCTTATGCCATTCTACTCAAGGATTCTTAGCTTAGGATTTCTACTTGGATAAGAATCTTGTCTTGTGGAAAAGTCTTAGATGCTTTGGTCTTTCTTACTGAACCTTACAAACCAAAATAAAATATTTAAAAACACCTTTGGAAAAGGGATATACTGAGTCTCTATGGGTTCATATTCAAGGTAATTATCTCTAACTTTTCTCCTCTCTTTATTAGATAGAAGTAACATAAATAATGTACTTTGAATATACTGCTCTCTCGATGCATTAGGGTTTTACCTATACATATCTTAAATCGAATTCTATTATACATGTCTTACTTTATGTTTGATAACCACCATTTGTGCCACAAGATTTGGTGAGTACTAGATTATACCTTTACATTGATTTTTTCATTGATACATTAGTGAATATGAAAACATAGGACCTAGTTAGGGTTATTACATTTTTTTCTTGAATGAAGGATTTGTTACCCTTCCTAGTGATTTTATCGTGTTAAGATCTACCTTGGATATGTATAGTGGATCCATATTGGTCATGAACCAAAATATATAATGTATCAACAATCAAAATTATAAGTAAGATTTATCTTTTTCGAGATAGGATTAATTTATAGATCAGTTACATTTCCTTTTTCATACATTATGGTGAAATCAACATGAATCTAATCCTCAAAAAATTTATTTTATGTAATCAAATTACTTCAAGAATTAAGTATAATAGTAGAATTATATCCAAATATGACTGAAATATATCGAAATATATGATAATAGATAAGCCACTTCAAGGGGGAAACCTCCACAAGCTTCATTAAGAGCAGAATTCACAATATGATGATAAATGATTACCTACTACCTCTTATATATAGTCTAACTAGGCCATGGTTACTCCATAGGCTGACCTACTAATCTAAAGAAAGCATAGATAAATGTAATATAATGTCAAGGAGGGATAAGTAAGCCACAAGTCGGCTAATACTATCCTCATACATGTGATAGGTTAGGGGCGTAGCATGCCCTTCCCCTTCAAACCAACCTTGTCCTCAATGTTGAACAACTATGGATGTTGTTGCAAAAATTCTTCACCTTCCCAAGTTACATCTTCACTACTTTGGTTTTTCCACTTGATCAAATATTCCTTAATCTCTCAGGTTCTCAACCTCTTAGTACGTGTTTGGAGGATCTTCTTTGGTTCTAAAATGACTCGTCCTTCTTCATCTAGTTCTAGGAGCTCTGTTTGGGCAGAAAATTTTTGTCCAATGACCTTCTTCAAACAAGAAACATGAAATACTAGGTGTATGTGAGATGAATGACGTAACTTGAGCTTGTAAGCCACACTTCCAATTTTTTGTAGAACCTGATAAGGGCCATAATACTTTGGAGCAAGTTTGTTGTCCTTTTTTTGTTGCTTCAAGGACATCTGCTTGTAAGGTTGCAAATGAACAAATACCCAGTCACCCATCTCAAAATTTTGCTCACTCTAATGTTTATCTGCTTGTTGCTTCATCCTATTTCGTGCTAAGGCCAAATTCTCTCTCTAACTAACCAAAACCTATTGTTGATGTTGAATGTGCTCTTCCACATCTCGAACCTTGGTGTGCACCTTTAATGAAGAAGTGATGGAAGGTGGATGGTAACCATATAGTGCTAGAAATGGAGACATTTTAGAAGAGGTATGGAAAGATGTGTTATACCACCATTCTGCAAGTGGTAGTCATTTAACCCAATGTTCTTGTTTATCTGATACAAAACAATGGAGATACCCCTCTAAACATTTGTTAACCACTTCAGTTTGTCCATCAGATTGGGGGTGGTAAGATGAGCTATAAGCTAGCTGAGTACCCAAACAAGAAAATAGTTCAGCCTAGAAATTACTAGTGAAAATAGGATCATGATCACTTATAATTATTTTTGGGGTTCCATGTAATTTGAGAGCTGCATCCATAAAAAATAGTCGCAACTATACTTGCTGAAATTGGGTGTGAGAGAGCACAAAAATGGGCATATTTTGTAAGCCTATCCACAATGACCAAAATAACATTATTACCTTCAGAACAAGGCAACCCAATGATGAAATCCATGGAAACCTCCTCCCACCTTTGACTAGGAATTGTTAATGGTTGTAACAAACCTGGGTTCTTAGCTGTTTCACCTTTATTCTATTGGAATATCATGCATTCTTTCACAAACTTTTGTACATCTCCCTTGAGTCCTTCCCAAAATAATTCTTTCTTAATTCTATGATAAGTTTTCAAGAACCCTACGTGTCCCCCAAGTGGAGATGCATGAAACTCTTGCTAGAGATTATGAATTAGTACCTGTGTATCCTTGTCTTGCTCCCATTCTAACCTAGCTTCATCCACCCAATATTCTTGCAATATGGACATTGCACAAAGTAATGCTTCCATGGATGCATTCCATCTAAATAGTTCATCTGGTACTACATTATCTTTGACCTTCTTGTATATGATTTCAAAATAATAACCCAACATTTTGGTTACCCATTTTTGTTGTTCCTCATATGATAATATTTGCTGCACCTTAAAGTGTCTACCCATTAGATAAGGCCTCCATTATTTAACTACATGAAGAATAGCCAACATTTCTTTCTCATAGATAGGTTTTTGTAGATTTTAACCTTTGAATTGATGACTTTCAAATGCAATGGGTCTTCCTTCTTGCATTTGTACTGCCCCCAATCTAGACCCAGAAGCATCACATTCAATATTGAATTTTTGTGAGAAGTCTAGAGTAGCCAAAACTAGAGTGGTGCACATAGGTACTATTAGTTTCTCAAATGCTTTGGTGGCATCATCATTCCAATGGAAAGCATCCTTCTTTAGCAATGCAGTGAATGGAGATGCTATGCTACCATAACCTTTCATAAATCTTCTATAGTAACTTGTTAGTCCAAGAAAACCTTGAAGGTTTTTGAGAGTTTTTGGCATGGGCCATTCTATTATCGCTTTGATCTTCTGAGGATCAACTTTGACCCCTTCATGGAAACAATGTGACCAAGGTACTCTACCTCCTGTACTCCAAAAGCACATTTAGATGGCTTCGCATAAAGTTGGTGCTTCTCCAAAACTATCAACACCTATTTCACATGTTGCAGATGTGCTTCCCATGTCTGACTATAAATCAATATGTCATCAAATAAAACTAGCACAAACTTCCTTAAAAAAGCCTAAAAATAGTGTTCATCAAGCTCTGAAAAGTAGATGGTGCATTTGTAAGACAAAAGGGCATTACCGAAAACTCATAATGGCCCTCATGTGTTCTAAAAGTAGTTCTATGAACATCTTCATCATTGATTCTAATTTGATGGCACCCCAAGTGAAGATCCAATTTTGTGAAATATTTAGCACCATGTAACTCATCATGTAAAGTAAATCATCAATTACTAGAATAGGAAACTTATCTTTGATGGTGTACTTGTTGAGTTCCCTAAAATATGGGCACATCCTCCATGTGTCATCCTTCTTTCGCACCATGACCACTGGTGATGAATATGCACTTTGGCTATCCTTGATGATCCTTGCCTCCAGCATCTCATGGACCATCTTTACAATTTCACTCTTTTGTGCATATGGATATCTATATGGTCTAATATTTGGTGGTTGACTACCTAGAATTAGTTGAATGGCATGATCATGTTCTCTTTTTGGTGGTAGTCCTTTTGGCATGGCCCCAAAAATAGATGAGTGGTCTTCAAGAATTATTTGTAGATCATGATGTGTAGATACCTTTGTGGGTTGAACTTCTATGGAGCATAATCATTCAATAATTCCCTTTGCCCCCTTTTTTAGCATCTTGGTCATCTGATGTGAACTAACCAATTGGGGAGATTTTGCATGTAATCCATGTAGTTCAATTTTCTTACCTTCAGAATGAAAGTGCATAAATATTTCTTGGAAATTCATCTCAATGGTACCTAAGGTTGTGAGCCATTGGACTTCCAAAACAATGTCTGTGTTACCCATGGGAATATCAAACATAGGAGAGTCGAGATTGTACCCACCCATAGTAAGCTTAATACAATGGCATTTGCCTGAATAATTAATTGTGCCACCATCTGCAATCATGACCTGCAATTCTAGTGTTGGGTAGATGAAACAGTTTAATCGAGTGGCCAACTTATGGTTTATAATGTTATGTTTGCTCCCTGAATCAATCAACACTGTCACCTTCTATTTCTTGAGGAAACCTACCACCTTAAGAGGTTGTGGAGTGCTAATACCTACAAGTGCATGACAAGAGATTGTAGGTTGGGAATCTTCAGGTACCTCCTCTATATCTTCCTCATCATCATTAGAGGCATCATCTACTTCATCATCTTCATTTGGTCCCTCAATATATAATAACTTCTTCTCAACACATTTATGTCCTTTACTCCACTTGCTATCATAACCAAAACATAATCTTTTTGCACACTTTTCTTCAATTTTTTGAGGGGTCAATCTAATAGGTGGAGGAAATGTTGATGATGATATGCTACAATCTTTGAAGTGAGTGAATGGTTGCTTCTTGTTGGCTATGAAATTTTCCTTAGCTCTACATGCTAGGATAATAGATTTAGAAATATTAAGTGGATTAAACATGTGTACCTCATGTTGAATGTGGTCCTTGAGTCCACCCAAAAATAGGTCATTCAAGTTTGCATCAAAAATTGTCTCCACACGTAAGGATATTTCTAAAAATGATGAATATAATCCTTGATGGAGCTAGTTTGTCATAATTTTGCCAGTTGGTTGAAGTAATTATCTATCACACTATTTCCATAGTGTAATTGTAGCTACTCTGTAAAAATTGACCAGTTGACATTGACACTCATCTTTTTATTTTGAGCACACAACCATCGATACCAAATGAATTGATCAGGTTCAAGATACAAGGATGCCATGGTAATCCTCTATCCACATGGAATCTAATGTAGGTCAAAAAAAATCTCCATTTGGTTGAGCCAATTGAGTGATCTTTTCCATCAAATTTGTGCATATCCACTTTTGGTAATAGGTTCCTTTGTGGCCATGGAGTTAGATTTGAAGTAGACTGGTTAGGAGAACCACCCTAGTGGTTTTGTGAAATAGAGTTATCTTGATGATTTGATTGAGTAGTGTTTAAAGCCATCATGATTATCCCAAACTATCTTGTATGGATTGCATATTAGATTGTATGTCTTGCACCTCACTCTGAATGCCTTCCACACTATAGTCAAGCTGGCTCACTTTGTGATCTATGTCAGAAAACCCTAGTGTAAAGGGTCTATTACACCCCCCTTTTAACTCCATCTCATCCTTGTTAGGATTTTTTCCTATAGTTTTAGCACCCTTTCCTTAGCCCTAAGTTTGTGGAACTGCCATAAAAGGGTTTTATGATGTCGACCCTTATTGACACTTTTGACCCAACTTTGACCAAGTGATTTTGGAATTATTTCGGCCTCAAATAAAAATATACAAAGAAAAAAAAGTAGCCAAATTTTTCTAATATTTCCAAAAATATAAACAAATTAGAAAAATTCTTTGAATTATGCATTATAGAGCAATTTTATGAAAACCTAGAAAATAGTGAGAACTTTTGAAACACAGATCCAAATGAGCTGAAATTTTAATGGAAGAATAATTTAATTATTTTCCACCTCCAGTAAATTCTTTTTAGATAAACTCACAACCATTTTTTATATATTGCAAAAATTAAAAACTAGTGTTTCGCCCACAAGATTGCCCAAATCGTAGCTCTGATACCACTTGTAATGAAATTGCTTCAAGAATTGATTATAACATTAGAATTATATCCAAATATGACTGAAATATATACAAATATATGATAATAGATAAGCCACTTCGAGGGGGCAACCTCCACAAGCTTTAATAAGAGCAGAATTCACAATATGATGATAAATGATTACCCACTACCTCCTATATATAGTCTAACTAGGCCATGGTTACTCCATAGGCCGACCTGCTAATCTAAATAAAGAATAGATAAATTTAATATAATGTCAAAGAGGGATAAGTAAGCCACAAGTCAGCTAATACTATCCTCATACATGTGACAGGTTAGGGCCGTAGCATTTCATGCCATCATTTTTTTATTCATTTATATTTATATTTATTTATAGTATTGTATCAAACCAATTCATATAGTTTTAACTTTATTTATTTTGATTTAACACATAGTTGCTTCAAAATGAAAATGTTTTATCTATGTAGGTATTCATCAATTATAGGCTATTGGATCAAGAAATTTGACATATTATTACTATTCAATTATAGATTTGCATATAGGTCAAAAATAACTATCAAATATGCTGACTCTATTCATTATTTATTCTTCAGTATATAGGGTTATATAGAACTTTATCAAACTAGTCGACCAAGTTGGAAAAATTTGAAATCAATAATTAATAAGTATAGAACAAAAAAATCTAGTCAAAATAATCCTCAATCCAATCAAGGATCCTTTCCCATATCTATCTATCATTTCAATTCTTATTTTAGTACTATTTTTCACAAGTTAACAGTCTTTAAAACTTCAACCCCATAACTAAGTCGACCTAGTCAACATAGCTCTATAGTCTATCTTATATCTGAGAAAAATAGTTAGCCTATTTGAATCCATTCTTATAAACCTTTATTTTATAGAATATCAATGACCTAGTTGACTCTATTATGTGTTATTTGCCTATAGTGTTACCTGAACCAATTCAATACTATTATCAATGAACGAATTAACATCTATTTGCTAGTAAGTAGTTTACATTTCCTTTTCAGTTATTTTCATGCTTAGAGTAACTCACATAGTCGAAATAGGTGGTTTTTAAAATTAAAATTTTAGTTACACTATTTTACTCTATTTCACACACTACCAAACCACTTAACATTCAAAAATAATTTAAACATTTATTTTCCCATGGGTTAACTAATTGGATTTCATCACTAAGGGGAAAGCCAACCTGGTTTTTTGGCTAAATAAAAATACATGGTTAATGGTATATATTTCAAAATCACTCAACACATTTATCACTGTGGGATTGTGAAGTGAGGGGGTAGGCCCCAATACCAAGCTAGTATCATAGCCAATATAGATCCCTTTCATCCCAAACATCCTAAAACCAATCTTATATTAATTTATAGTTCCCTATTTTAGAAAAAAATTCAATCACACTAAAATTACACTTTATTATAAACTTATAAAACTTAGTATGACCAATTAGTTAGCATTTAATTTTTAGTTGATTTCATTCTCTTTGATCATTATGTGTTGTATTTTAAAACTTTCATTGGCCACCATTGGTGTAAGGATTATGTTATCTTCCTCAATTATATGAATCAAATTGATCCAATTGTTTTTTTATGATTTTACTCTTACTTTAAATTATCTTGAAATTGTTTCCCTATTTCATAACATTGTCATCTTAGTCACTACAGTCTCCTAGATACTAGTTTCCACATTCCTATCTACAATATAAAGTTAACATGAACAATTGTCTATTCTTATATCTTTGTTTTGTCCCATATCCAACATTACATATTCAATCCATAAAAGTGTGTATTCTTTTTATCTTTTATATTAGTAGTACCCTATCAACCTAGTTGATTATCTACCTATTAGTTGACAATATTTTTGGTTGGTTGACTCTATTATTTATTTGATTGACTATGTTATTTTTCTAGTTGACTCTATCCCTATTTATCCTTCTTTCCAAAATATTATTTCTTCATCAAGCATCATGAAATCCCCTATAATAATCTTATTGGACAACCTAGATCTATTTAGACACTATAAGGGATGCTCTTTTCTTCAAATTTTCACCTCCCAAGTGAATCCTTACTCTTGGGATACTTCTTTCTCTTCTTAATTTTTGAATTTTAGCATGATTCAAATCATTCAAAAAGTTGATATAGGTGTTCATATATTTTTCATACCTATCAAGACAATCCCCATCTTTAAACATCTCATCACATTATGAAGGAATTTGACACATGTCTATATAACAACCCCATAGGAAATCCACCACCTAATAACCCTCCCCCTAATACTAATTTGGGGATTCTTCCTAAGAACACCAACCCACCAATTGATACATCCCAAAATCTTAAACAAATACTACAACAAATGAACACAATGCAAACATATAATACCTCCCAAATGATGCATTTAATCAATATGCTTAACCAACCTCCCATTCTCCTCCCTCAAAATAACCAAAATTTTATTACTCCACCTCTCAAATATGCCATGGGGACTGTCACTCCCCAAATTATCATGAACAAAAAGATGCTTCAAAAAATTCAAAATGAGCCTTTATCCCCTTTAAATGTTTTTATTGATATTCATAACATATCTCTAAGTATTAAGTTTAATAGGTCTAAATACCCTACATATTTATTTAAGGCATTTTGAAATATTTATAATGAATAGATCCAAACCAATACTTCTAATATAACTAAACTCTTAGTTAAAACCTTCAATAATTATGTACTAGAATGGTACAACAAACTTTCCCAACATTCCATATTGAAACTAGAATATTTAGTAAATACTTTTGTCAAAGAGTTTCAACACAATGATATTTTCAAAAATTGCTTTAGCCATTTCATCAATGCTAAGTAATCTCCCACTAAATTAGCTCATTATTTTATCAAGTGATGGAAATATTTGGCCCATAATATTGATCATAAAAGGATTGATGATAATATATTTAAACTCTTTATCATTTCCTTAACTTCTTCTACTCAGTATAAGGTTCAAACTTTTGCCTATCAAATGCTCAAAAAAGGTCTTGACCACACCAAGAATCAAGATTTCTTAATTAAATAGTTCAAACCTAATACCAAATTCCTTAAAGGGTATTTTCAAAATTCCACTAATGAAATAAATGTTAATAGTCCTCAAACCAATCCTAGATTTAAAAAGATGATAATCCATCAACTTCTTAAACACCATTAATTTTGCATCAAATGGAACAATTTCTATCACCCTATAAACCATTTACTTATCCTAATATTCCTCCTAAATTGTATGGCCATAATCAATTTTTTTAGTTATATGTTGACATTAGTCACTACCATGAAACATGTAGAGGAATTAACAAATTTGTTGTTTATTATATGCTTGGAGATTCATTCAATCATGAATCCATGATTTAACTTCATAATCAAAAATATAACACCACTTTTCAAAAATAACAAGTTCCTAAAGATTCTTATTCTAATAACTAAAAGAATTTTTCCACATCTAATGATCAACAAACCAACAAGGATGTCTATGTCATTGACATTGACTATGACCATTATTATAATAATTCTAAATATGTCAATGTAGCTAAGGTCAATTATCAACATAAAATAACTTACAGAGATCTTATCACTAAATGTAAAAAGTTATCTTTGGAGGAGAAACTCCTCAAACATACTCTAACCACTCACCTAGATTCATAAACTAATTAAGAACCACCTCCTCCTTCCAAACTACCAACCACTTTTATTCCCTCAAAATCTAATTTACCTTCTAATATTTGAGCTAGTTTTATTAAAAACCCATTAAAACATAGTTGAAGAGATAAAATCCATACATTGAAAGATCCCTGTTATGGAATTAGTTTTTATTTCATCTTATCATCACAATTTCTTCATGCAACAACTATAACAAATTTGATATCCATATTTCATATAATAATAACCACCTTATCATGAGACTCACCCAAGCAAACTACATACCATTGAATCAATTTGTTTTTATCTGAAACCCTCGATAGAGTTCCTTGATGAAGACATGGTTAATAATGAGATCCTATTTTGAGCTGATTATCCACCTCTATTCATAAAAATAGTCATCAATACTACCCTCATTCATAAAGTATTAGTAGATGAAGGGTCTAGTATTAATGTGACATCTTGGTGGCTCATGCAATAACTTGGATATAATAAATATCATCTCAATAAAACCAACCTAAAATGTTATGGATTTGACAAGACTAATCAAAATCCACTTGGTTGTATTTGGATCCCTCTTACAATTAGACCTAAAACTATTTAAACTAAGGTAATGTTCCTCAATTTACACTTATCTTACAACATACTCCTAAGATGCCCATGGACTCATAGATTTAGGGATATCATCTCACCTAGTAGAGAATGTATGAAGTTCCTTCATAATAGTAAAAGGTATAGATATTAGGCCAATCCTAATCCTTGGATTATTCAGCTTCCCAATCCTGAATCTCAATATTTAATTCCAACCATTCTAATGATCAATAATGTTCTCTTACCCAAATTTATCAACATAAATCTAGATTTACATGTTACTTTTTTTTATTAATATGAGGATGAACCCAGTGATTTTTAAAATACATGAAAGACTACCAAGATACCTCCTTATATATTAGAGTGGCTTCCTCCTTCTTTATTACCTCATGATCACACCATTCTTGTCATAGATGAGATCATTGATTCCCTCTCCATGCAATTCTTAGGAAGCCTATTATATATAAGATGACTTCAAATGTAATGATTATAGAGTTTCAAAATTATTTTAATACCTTTTAATCAAGTATCCATATAAATTCAATGATTTAGGCATTTCCCCTTCCAAAATTTCTTTTGAACCTAAAGCATATACAATGTATCCAACCTATGAAAATAACTACATATGGACCGATCTCAATCATGAGACTTGGATGTTCAACATTATTATAAAAATATATCTCAAATACATGTTTTCAATCATAATGTTCATACCATTTTCACTAAATTTTAGTTAGCACTTGAAGGTCATGTACCTCCTACTAATTATCCACTCATTGATACTCCATGGGTTGTAGAGAAAATATTACCCCTCAAACATATGGAATTACCTTCATCCTATTTAACTCCTATAGAACCAATCATTCCATTTGATTCTCTCCCCATAAATGATGTTAAAGACAACCTAATTGAATCTGATCAATCTTATTCCCTTTCTCTACCTACATTAGCTGTCGTGGCCATAGATGTATGTAAAATACACTTTGAATATAATCACCATGGTAACAAAATTATTGATCTTGAAGTAAACGTTAAGTATTATGGTCTTCTTCCCACTTTACCTATCAATGAATTAATTCTTGAGTTGCTTCATGCCTGAGAAACTCAACTACCTCGATAACATCACAAACTTGGAAACTTCAAGAATAAATCCCCTCATTTCAACAACTTCATTACTAGTATTGATAATAAAACAAATATCATTTCCTTTCTACCTAATACACCATATCATTTCTAAGATGGAAATGTTATGTTTATCATGAAAAATACCAAAATAGAATATTGTACCCCCTCATGCCCTTGACCAATCATAGTCTCAAAAGAACTTACACCAAATGAACATGACAAATTTATATTATTCTTTGATAAATATAACAATACTTTTGATTGGTCCTATGTGGGCATGCCCAATATTGACCCTAGAAACATGGTGTACAATATTATCACTTATCCCAATGTCAAACTCATTAAAAAAAATAGAAAATTTCACCTAAGGTATCAAATTTATGCCATAAAAAAAGCATTAAACTTATTGATGCCAAGTTTATCAAGCATATGGGATTATTTAGAATGGATTTCAAACATTATCCCTATTTAGAGGAAAGTCACCATGGTCAAACACATTTACATTTATTTATGTAATATCAATCTTATTTTTCCCAATGAAAAATCCCCCTTATATTCTATAGATTCCATTTTCAATTTGACTATTGGTTATGAAATGCTATCCCTTATGGATGGTTTCAGAATATATAATCACATTCACATTGCCCCCAAAGGTCAAAATTAGACAACTTTCACCATTGAATTGGGCACCTATTATTATGTTAAAATTCCCTTCATCCTGAAAAATGCCAACACTACCTATCAATTTCTAATGACCCACATCGTCCATGACCTTATACATAAGGTTGTAGAAACTTTTGTGGATGACCTCATTACCAAGTCTAAGAGATAAAAAACTCATCTTTTTGATCTTGCTCTTATCTTCGATCATGTAATCAAATACAAAGTCAGACTAAATACCTAAAAAAGCATTTTTAGTGTTACATATGGAAAATTATTTGGGTTCTTAGTCTCTCTTCATAGAATTGATTTTGATCCCACAAAGATCAACACTATTGTCAACATACCCATCCCTCATTCCATTCCATATATTTTCACTTACCTTAGTAAACTTGAGGCAATAAGATAGTTTGTGCTTGAAATGGATTACCATATCTATTATGTTAATTCTCTTCTAAATAAATGTAATGCCCTAGAATGGATATATCCTTGTTAAAATTCATTTTAAAATATTAAATAATATTTTCTTCACCCACCCACACATTCTCCACCTTATAATGATCATCCTTTAATCTTATATACTTCTTCTACACCTGTATTAGTAGGGGTAATGCTTAACCAACATGTTGATTTTTAAAGTGAATATAAAATCTATTATATCAGTTGAATCCTCATATATTATGAGAAACATTATACAAAATAATGTGATTGCCTCGCCATATATTTTACCACTAAAAAACTTTGACATAATATTTTTTATCAAACAAATTAGGTTATCATTCATTCTAATCCACTCCATAAATTTTTATTGAAAGCCTTTCTTCATGGAGATAGAATTGGCATGTGGATGGTATTTATCATTGAATTTTATCTCTAAATTATTATTCAAAAATCTATCAAAGGATAAATCATTACTGATCAACTGGTAATAACTCCTATCCTCGCTACCAACCACCTTTAAGATAGTCTTCCTAATTATAGTATTCTTGAATCCATGTCTCCCAAATATTACTTACATAATTTTAATATTGATCTTGAATAAAGTAATCTTGAAGACTCCTCTATCCTTCTTGATACTACTAAACCAAAACTAGTCATTGAAGAACTCAAAATTAATGTTGATTTACATGAAAATTCTTAGACCCTTTATTTTGATAGTGCTAAGTTCCTTCAAGGAGCTTGTATAGATTGTATCCTTACTATTCCTCTTGGTAAAATTATACCTTTAAAAAATTTCTTATATTTGATGTCACTAAAAACATGGTAGAATATGAAGCCTTAATTATAGGTATGAGATCATCCTTTTATTTAAACATTTCATGTTTTCATGCTTTAAGCAATTCCCAACTCCTCTAATGCTAGGTTAATGATGATTTACAATGAAAAATTAAAAAAATAATTGATTATCATAAAATAACCACTATCATTACAAAATAATTCACTTCTTTTACCATCAAACTATCCCCCAAGATCAACATTCTATTTCTAATTCACTTGCTTCTTTAGTATCTCTTTTTCATCTTCACTAAGTTATTACTAATTATAGCTTATTATCCAAGCAAGAAATTCCCCATGTTACATTCAAACAAAATATACACTTGTATATTAAATTAAATATTTTACCCTTTAAAAATTCCCATGGTACAAAAACATCATTCAATTCCTTGAACACCAAACCTATCTTCCATGCACTGATTCTTACAAAATATCACAAGTTCATAAATAATCTTTCAAATACATATTTTGATATAACTTACATCATTATCTCAATGCTTAAATTAAATTTATATGTTGTGTTATGAAATAATAAGTTTATCCTCTTCTTAAATAAGCACATGGGGTAACTTGTGGTGGCCACAATAGTGGACATGCCATAACCCACAAATGCTTACGTATGGGATAATTTTGGCCAACTCTAGAAGAAGATGCCATCAAATTTGCTAAAAAGTGTAATCCTTACCAAATTTAGAATGATCCAATCTATTCAACCCTAGTCAAGTATTCAAACCATGGACTTTCCCATCCATTCTCCATGTACGGATTAGATCTCATAGGTAAACTACCTAGATCCTATGACTAGCATGTATTTATCATCATGGCCACTAAGTATTTTACCAAATAAGTCAAGAATATGCCCATAATTAATGTCAATAGCAATACCATTTCCAAATTTATCCTCAATAAAATCATTTTTTTCTTTAGTATTCCTCATACTATCATTTTATATAATGGTGTTAATTTTTTAAAATAAAGACATCAAACAACTATGTGCTAAATTAAAAATCATTCACAAATTTTCCACACTATACCATCCCCAATGCAATGGCCAAGTTAAGAAAACCAACAAATTTATTAATATAATTCTCCAAAATATAATCCATTAAACATACATATATTTCCATCTTCATCGATATCCCTCTATTCAGACCTATTGTACTAGCATATGCAATGCCATTGGGGCAACACTATTTTTGCTAGTCTATGGTTATGAGTTAGTCCTCCCATTAGAAGTTTATATTCCATATATATTTATGTCTCAATATGGTATCATACCTAATGAAAAATTACATTAATCTTACCTTCATGCTTTTGATCTTCTTGATGAAAACTATCTTTCTTTCCTATAACACAATCACCAATACAAGGCTCACAAACTTAAATAAAATAAAATAAAAGTTAAATTTAAAAATTTTAATTTAAGTGATATTATCTTTAAACTAGAACAAAATCATGAAAAACAAGTTAAATATTCCAAAAAAAAATTTGGGTCCTTACTTATTCGAAAACATCCTTGGTCCTAGCACCTATCACCTTCAACCTAATGAGGGCAATATTTGAAAAAATCCTACCAATGCACAATTCCTAAAGAAGTATTTTTCCTAGATCTTTCCCTTATTATCATGATTTATATATTATATATTTCTAAAAAAAATTTGGGATACTTACATGGATCTTACTCACTGTAGTAGTATATATTTTCACAAACCTTAGTCCCTTCTTTTTAGACCTTTGGTTTTCCCTTTTCTCATGAGTTTCATTGTAAAACCACATATAGTACATGATATTCCTCATGACTTCCTTTTTATTTCTTTTATTTTCTCTCAAAATTTTTTTACACCACTTAGGTTTTTCACTTTTTGATTCTTAGTGTAATACAATGGATAAGACCTAGCCTTCTTAAAATATAACATCTCTTTCCTTTATCTTTTACATGATTTGTGCACCCTCTTCGGTTTCAATTTTATGAGTTTTAGTGTAAGACCATGGATAGGACCATGAATTCCTAATAAAATCACCATATTTAATTTATTACTACTTATCTATAATTTTTATAAATGGTTACATGTTTTTGATCCCTTGTTCTTAGTTTTTGCTTTCGCTTCTTTTGTAGATAGAATTTGCTCAATAATAAAGTGTTAAGCATGATTTCCTACATTTACCTCATTATTATCATAAGGAATCACACTTTACTATTATTTTATCCCTTTTTCACCCTTTTTCACATAATTCTTCTTGATTTACCTTCCTTTTGGTCCATATTAGCTAAACCAAGGTCAAAGTCATGATATCACTTTTATTTTACCTAAACTAACAAGAATCTTAGACACCATGATCTCTAAGCTATCTTTCTTAGAAACCAAATCCTAAGTCTTAAAATAATATTCATATTTATTGTACATATTTGGTATTATAAATCTATATGGAGGAGTGAAAAATACCATCAAAAAACATAAAATCCAAATAATTTGAAACAAAAGACTATGATACAAAAGGCAACATACAAAGTTTACAATTTTAAATCACACCAAAATACATGATTAAAATCACATTACCTATATATAATTGATGTTAAAAATAAAATTTTTTTGCGATGATAGAGTTGAGGTCCATTGGGGTGAATTAGGCTAGTATATTTGAATAGGAGAATTCAACAAACTCTATGTTTCTACCTACTTTCTCATATAAATACCTAATCTTCATAGTAGAATGATGGCTCTATAAGAGGTCCTATGGAATGAGGAACATGTTTTGGGAAGTAATTTTCTTTTTAATTTTCATTCATGTAGCCTTCAAGGGATGAGATACATACTTAATTTATTGACCTAAGATTTGTGTGGCTAGGAAAAGTTCTTCAGAGTCCTTAATGTTAAAAGTCCTCTTGTGTTGACAAACTTAACTTGAGTGTATTGACTTTGATAAATATTTTCTCTAACTTGGATTTTATTTCATTCTCCCCTTCATCCATTTAGTTTTTCCCATTTTTAGGAATGTTTGACTCTGGATCTATTTTCCAAATTTATTTTCCCTCTTCTTCATGTCTTAAAACATGCTAGTACTAATTTGTTTCAATTTTATCTATCTTTAGAACCAAATAATATGTTTGAGAAATTATGGATTATTTATTTTACACCATGTATTTACATTTATACACTTAATTTAGTCTCTTTTACCATTTTCCATTATTTTATATATACATTTTTTTTGACACCTAAGTTTGTTTCTACTTTCTTTTTGTTTTTCAACTATTTAGTGAGGTAGGTTTGTTATTTCTTACTCACCAATGTTGTTTTCAATTTTATGAACTTTTTACGTTGATTTATGAGTAAAAATTCTTATTGCTCACTTGTAAATTTTGTTTTACCATTTTTATTTCTTATATTTGTTTAAGTAAGGCTTGTTACTTATTTTACATTGATGTTTTATTACCATATTTTTTGACATGTATCAATGGTTTGAATTGGTGACTTTGCCTTTCTTACTTAATGTTTATTTTTTGCATTTTTTGGCCTTTAGTAGCCTTAAATTTTCAATTACCTAATTTACTCTAACTTTTTATTAACTTTGTCATTTTTTATAACTTAGCATTTGTCACCCCTTCTATCCAAATTTCTAATTATGTCTCATCCATATATCATCAATTATCTTGGATTTCCTACATTTGTTTATTTTTTATCTTTAGTTTTGTATCCTTAGTTTTTTAAAAATTAGTCTTTGTGACCTCCATGATAAAAACTCCAAACATAGTGTATACACATAATATTTTAAACTTTTATCAAATACTGACGCTTTGCATCTTGAAGAAATCCATCAAGACTCAATCTCTCTAAGTGTATGCCCTAAGGTGTGAAATGAGAAAGTGGTGCCTAGACATTTTATGATTTTCAAAATTATTATCCCTTATTTTTACATTATTAATAGTCCAACCAACTTTTAAAACCATTACCTAAGCTATTGCTCCTCCCTTGCACACTCATCCACTCATTTTCCATTTTTTATCCCTCTTTTCCTTATCTTTATCCCCTTTAGCTAGATGATTGTACTAGGTAAAATGTGTCACAAATATATTTTTCATCTTATAATTATTGTATAGGGTTGGTTCTGTTGACTATTTACTATTTTTGGTATTTTTCACTTGGAATTTTGTTATCTCGTTAGTCAACCTACCTTGGGACCTAGTGACTTATCTCCTAGAAACATATAGGGTCAACTACGTCGACCCCATATAGCTAAAATATTTATAAATATTTATGTTGAGATCCACCTATAAATACAATACCATTTATTCATTATTTAAATATTCAAATAAAGAGTCATTATTCTTGCATGCTTCTTTATAATCTACTCTTCCACCATTCTACTTTAGGACTGTTAGTTTAGGGTTTTTACTTGGAGAATATATTTTTTTGGATAATTTTTGGATGTTTTTTAATTTCTTACTGATCTTTAAAAACCATAAAAAACTCTTGAGAATCCCCTTTTTCCAATGGAGAGATTGAGTCTCAATGGGTTCACATTTAGCTAAGTATATTATAATTTTGTTTTGTTCTTTTTAGTAGATAGAAGTAGCATAAGGATTGGATTGAATAATATTACTCTTCATATTCCATTTACTAGGGTATTACTCATACTTATATTAATTTATATTCTCCTATTCATGTTTTGATTTTTTTTCGAACCCCTCATATTGTGCCATAAGCTTTGGTGTGCACTAGATTAGATTTACTTTCTTGTTATTAGAATAGAGTAAACATTAAACCTAGGAATCTTTTAGGGTTGTTGTATGGTTGTGTTATATTTTAGGATTTATAACCCTTCCTATCATGTTGTATTATGACAAGTTATCTCTTAATTAGGTAGTATACTGTCATATTGGTCATTCATTTAACAAATGTATTCCCAATTATAAGTATAGGTATGATCTATCTTCTCTGAGCTAAGATTGATTTGAAGCCATAATGAATTTATAATTTCATATACATATGATAATAATAAATTTTAAGACACATAGAGTGTGAGGTACTAGAGGACCAATATAAGGCATTTCTATGGGGTGGGACAAGTCTATGCAAGAGGTAGAAGTGTAGAGAAATTGACCAAGATAGGAAAGTACACATGGAATAAAAGTGCATCAAGAAGAGGAAGTGTAATAATGGAGGTTGAATCATACACATGTGAGGTGATACACCTAGGTTTCTATAAATAAGGTGAATTTCATGCCATGTAAACCAAAGTGCAAGATAAATATCATCAAGAAAAGCTAGCGTCCACCTAGAGCAATGTAAGAAGTGATCATTTGAACTACATGTCACTTCACCAAAATACCATTAGGATAATTAATTGAGGCAATGGTGGAGGCACAAATATCCACACCAATTATGTGGTTTTTATGGGTTTTGGAAAATCCTATGAATTTTAGGCATTGCCATGCCATTAAACACCTCTAATTAAGATGGTGGATGAAACTAAGGTATAAAGTAGTAAGATGTCAAACTTTTTAGGTTATAAACCTAAATATAAATTGTAGATAGAATTTAAAACAAACTAGAGAAAAATAGAGTGAAATTAATAAAAGTCTACTATAGTGAGACTTGGAACACCCCTAAATGCCAAAAGTGAAGGATTATGTAAAGAAATGAATTGCATTCCATGTGAGAATGGCCTAGAAAAGTAAGGGGAATGAATTGGGAAAAAAGAAAGAATAAAAGTTAAAAGTTTTTTAGGCCACCATTAATGGCACACAAAGCTTGATACCTAAAGACATAGTTATAGACCTCATGACTATGAAAAACACTAATAAAGTTTGAAGTTTTTAGCAAGATAAACAAATCACACTTCAACACAAAACAATTTAGGATGGGGAAGAAACACATGATATCTAGGCCAAAATAGTCATATAAGGATGCCAAGAGTGTATGTATAAAATAAGTAGCTATGGAAAGAAAGAGGCTTCAACTAGTAGGAGATGGCATCATCGAGGTTAATCCATAGGTGCTTGTAAAAGATATCTTACCAAGAAATGTTGTTTTCAAAAGAGGTTTTGATAAGAGAGATTTGGGAATATTTAATTCATAACTTAAAACTCAAGGACTATAACCACCACATTATGATCAGTGTGAAAGACCTAAAAAATTATTGGGTGGTATATATGGGGACAAAGACTAAATTAGGCATGAAATATTTCAATGTATCCATTGGAGATAAATTGGTAACCACCAATCTAACTCAATTCTCTAAGTTAAAAATTGTGTCTCAATAGTTACTGGGTGGATATCACAAACACCTAGCTATGTATAACCTACCACATGGTATAGGGGTCAAATTTAACATCACCAAGTTCATAGTGAGGAGATGGTGAAGAATGCACTTGAGTGCCACTTAGCATGGGAGACCTTTTGGTGGGGGTTGATTCTAATTTTTATTATCATCAAGGAAATTAGAGTGATAGATGGAAACAAGGATAATCTCTGGGACTTCCCAGTACACAAGGTCTCCTCAAAACTAAAATATCAAAACTTCACCTACCCAAAAATCTTCTCCCATAAATAAAAGACTCACATAATGAGTTAGTACACCCAGTACATCGAGTCATTTAGAGAGGAATGGTGAATTTCTAAGGAGATCCTTTAGAGTGTATTTGGCATGACAACCTTTATTGTAATGAAACACTTCTATGTAGTGTACTTAGCACTCATAAATGGAAACATATTTGACCAGCTAAATATCTCATATGCCTTTTTATCTAAATACATCAGGCTTACACTTCAAAAAGTCCCCAATACGTAATGGTTAGACATCCATATAAAGACCATGGATTTTGAATGAAGCTAGTTATGGCACTAATATGTGTACCTAGGGGAGAAAGAAACCAATGATGAGGAGGATGATTTAGATCAAACTGACATCCATACCATCCAAAAGGATGTCATACTCAAGTACATCCACATGATGTACTACAAGATGAAACTAAAGAAGAATAGTGTACTCCTTAAAAAGGGTGATAACATCCCCCTCTATATTGGTGATAAAGGGAATTTGTCATTGGTAGCAATAAATAAATCTCCCCAAAAGAAGAAGGGGAGACACATGAGGAGATGTAGGAGTACATTAGACTAAAGATCATGTATAGTGATGAAGCCACTGCCTCTCCACCATAGAAGATGTGTGTGGTCCTCACACCATGGATTTCCTCTCCTAAGACAAGGGAAAGAAATAGAATAAGTCTAAGTGGCCAATGGAAATACTCATGATAACCTTGGTAGAGATGGATATGTAAGAGCCACACAAGGAAGTAGAGGCAAATAAGGTGCATGAAGAGATGGGAAAGGAAGAAAAGGAATAAGAGGAATAAGATGGAGGGATTAAGGTATACATCGTTTAAGAAAAAATAATAGGGGAAGAGCCCATTACTATAGATATCAATGAACCTTTTCAAGGTGGAATTTTTATTGTATTTACGGAAATAGAAAAGCCATCAATAACCCCACCCATAGAACTTGTTACATGGCCTCCACAAATTAAGGATATAAATTGGTGCTGGTGGATAAAAATAAGCCTTAGTAAGGAAAATATAGAGGTGTCACTAGATATAGATTAAAAAGGAGAGTACATGAAGGCCAAGGGCATGACACTAGAAGGAATTGTGCAAGTAGTGGCCAAAAAAATAAAGCATGAATAAGAGTACTTAACATAGGCCAAGAAGATGAAGGTAGAAAAATAGGCTAAGGAGGAAAGGGATAGGAGAAAAAATGGAAGAAAATAAGGTTGATGTAAGCACAAAACCCCCACCAACATAATGAAAGAAGCCATAACACAAGCCTGCCCAAGTAGTGAAGGGATGCCTAGAGATAAGGAAGGCAATACTGGTTGCTTAGAAAAGAAAATTGAGAGGATGAAAGAAACCTAGTAGGAATATGAGGGTGAATTTGGAACTAATGAATAATAATAAATGGATGAAGGGGACAATTTTGAGGAAAAACTCTTACTAGAGAAAGAAGTGATCTCAGAGGAAGGCACTGGGGAAAGCACAAGCATGTAAGAGGAAGAAAAGATGGATCTCACCATCATTGAAGAAGAGGGAACTCAACTGATCCTATGAGACAAGGTATATAAGGGGTTCACTAATGAGGATTAATATATTATGGATTACATTCCCTCCATAGATATGATGATAAGGATGCATCAACAACTATCCTTTGCCTTTAACATTTATATAGATGAGCCTCATTTTGAGGTGATGTAGGAGGTAATCTTAAGTGTGTATCAACAAAAATAATGGAATGACTCCCTTGTTATCAACCCATACATAATGAGTCCAATAAAGTCAGCCAATGCCCTCCTTTGAATGGCCTCTTAGGTATCTCAAAAGAACATTGTTAACGATGTTAGAGCCTCAAGTTGGAAGAATATTATGTTATAGGCATAAGAGGAGATCAAAGACATGAAATTAAAATTACAACCAATATCCAAGAATTTAGAGGAAGAAGATCCAACATTTTTGGATAGTATTAACACTTTATGTTTTTTAGAGGTTGATATGGTGTGTATATTACTGAAGTAAATTATCCCAAGACTGAAGGCAGATTCAATGCCAGAAGAAGAGGAGGACCCTTTTTCTACCATAAATTAAGAGCTTAATACAAATCTATAAGAGGTGGAAGACCTCTTCACAAGGATCAAATAGGGTGCAAAAGTGGTTGACATAATATTTTGTAACTTCTACACTAAGACGTCGATAATCAATATGTGTCTCAAAAAGGTAAAAGGGGAGAAGGATGTATTGATGGCACAAGCATACACTATGAGTAGGGTTGAGCATTCATTGATCATGGTGCAATTCAATACTTTGAGTTCTAAAATCAAGACCTAGGAGTAGGACCTAGATGAACTCTTCTATGCCTCACAAATAAAAGCCTATGAACAAGGAGTGATCCAAGACAAAGGCATAACAAAGGCAAAGGAAAGGCTAGTTGCATTTAGGAAAGATTTTGATAAAATTTATGTGTTGACCCTCGATGCTACCTCCATATAGATAGTTAGTGCCATATTAGAAATCAAGCTTGAAATCTAGGGCTTCAAAGTCTTCATACTAGAACTAAGGGAGCATGTGTTTCAATTTTGTACATCATAATAACTAGAAGACTAGTCTAAAGGTAGACTATAAATTTTGTATGGGGTAATATTGGGCCCTAAATCCATCTAAGTATAGGATCTATGACAACACAATAGATACTTTGGTGTGAGACAATCACTTGGTATGATTGTTGCTTTGTCATCTTGTTGTTCTAGCTAATAGGTGGCTAACCAAATCCTTTCTAACTCAATAATCATTGGGAAGTGAGAACATAAGACAATCATGATGTTATATAGGTAGGGTAGGGGAGTTGGTAGAATGATTACATCAAATGCCAGCTTAGTACCTAGTGTGCTCCTTTCACCACATTACTAAGATGTTCTCAAGTACTATAAAGTTGAGTTAATTTAGTTAGCAAAGGAGAGAGGAAATTGTAGTATTGAAGCCCTATAGGATTGATCTTAGATGATATGTTTACCACTAGATCTTAGAGTATAGTTTTGGATACCTTTGAGGCTCCCCATTGTAGTACCCAAGCTTGCCTATGAGCCTCTAGGCTTTTAGCATCTTTAAGATGAGTATTTTCTCAATTTTTAATATATATATATATATATATATATATATATATATATATATATATATATACATACATACATACATACATACTATGTGTTTGAACTGTACTAGTGATGGATGGTGTTTCATATAATGAGTGTCAGTCTAGTTTACATGGTTGTGACCATAGGATTAGAATTAGAATGGTCTACATAATATTTAAGTAGATTGAATGATTAGATTATATTATGGATATTGAGTTCTCATGAGATTTTAGCCTAGCCAATTCATGGCACTTTTAAAATGTTTGATGACATCAACACCCCTTATATAAATGATCTAAGTATAGGAATGGCCCTGCACCTCAAGATGATACTTATGTTAAATCACAAGCCTAAGCCAAATTCCTTCATCCAAGTACTCCATTAGAACTCCTTTAGCACCTGATTGATGTTAAGTTAACTAAATTAAAAGGCTTGCGCCCATGAAGATATAAAACCACATCTTATAGGCTTGTACCTAGCAGATAGTTAGATCCCCCTAGAATGGATTGTGCCCATGAAATTGCTACTACCATTACACTAACGAAGTCCCTTTAAGATAGAGTTGCACCATTGCACAACTATCTAAACATAGGCCTCGGTCCTTTCTCCATAATGTTTTAGGTGACAACATGAGGCTTGTACCTCATGTGAAGTGATATTATTGTGATTAAGTGACAAATGTTGAGCATTACAAGATTATTTAATGCTTATCCCATAGATCTCACTTGGATAGAAAGATAAGAACCTAACAAGGTTGGTGGCTTAAGATCCTAACTTTTCTACAAAACCTCTTTTATCAGAGAAGTTTAGGACCCTCCTAGTGCCAAAAAGAATCTTGATGTGGTTTTTATGCACACTAATTCATAATGAGGCAGCCTTTAACATTTTAAGATCTCAATGGAGGTAAACTCAACTCTAGGACATGAGTTGCATGTATACAATTTTAACAACTTGGTGATGGAATAACAGGTAGGGAAATCAGGTTGTTAACCATTGTTATGAATGGATCAATGGTATCTAGAATATAGTTAAATCTATGTGAGTTGGATTTTATATGGATACTAATCTAGAGTGGACAGATCTTATAAATAAACTCAAAATGGAGAGAAGCATAGATCAGAGAAGGAGGATTCTATGGCTTCAAGAACCACCTCTCAGGATAGATTCTAAGTGGGCAAGTGTTTTTAAAACTAATGTCTTTTACTAGAAACTATTGTACACACACAAATATACATGGTCAAGAAATTTAGGATAATTTGATATAAGAAAATTAGAGGTCTTAGTCAAAGGTTGCTCATTTTAGTGCAGTTTTTGTACACCCTTACTTAGGAGATTATGACTCAGATGAAGAAGGTATTTTAAATAGATGTTTCACATACACAACAAAATATATTATTGGAAAACACCTCTACACAATTAGAACAATGAAATAGTCAACTTAATAAAAAAATTATCAATATAATTGATAATTATTAAATATATTTTACACATATAAAAATAGCATATTAATCATAACCCAAAGAATTCCTTAATGCTATCACACACTAAGAATTACTGAGTCAAAACAACCAAAAAGATTAATCCTAATTACACATCTTGGAGAGAAAATACATAAACACATTCACTAACATTGAAAAATTGATTATACTTCTGTATTTAAATTTTCTAACCCTTGAAAATGTGGGTTACATAACTCTAAATAAAATTGGGGATGGGTTTATTCATCCTCCAAGTACATATAAAAATTGTGATTACATGGCACAATCAAAACCTCAGTTTTAATATGTAGTTTTAAAACTATATGTAACATATACATAGAGTTAAGTTATAATTATCAAGAATTAAAGTCAGCATTTAAAATATTATGAAATGTTTACATGTTTAACAACAATTTAGGTAAGTTTCACTTTAGGTTTTAACATGAGTAAATTATGCATAAAAAATTTACCCCATTATATTGAATTGTCATGCATAAAACTGACCTTTCAACTAAGGTTGAGTGGATGTCTACATGGATGCATTAACTTTTGTGGGAGTCATTGCTATAGATATTGGCACTGAAATGGATGTTACAGCCTTAGTCTTCTTCTTCTTTGCCTTCAACTCAAGGTATCATTTTTGAAATGCATCATGCTATTACCTAATGATGTCCAAGTGAAGTAATGAGGGTCTATGTACCTTGTTAACTTGATTTAAGAGTTTTGTATGCTCAAACTTGTTATTTTTGAAGTTGATATTAAAAATCTCAACTTTCAATACTTTATTTCTTCTAAATCTCAACTCAACTTCTATATCCTCAATTGTTTACCCCTATAGGCTCTACTTGAAATTGTTAGATACTTCTTGAATGAGTAGGTCAAAATTGATTCTGCTAATCACTTTACTAGTAGCGTACCTTGTCTTTGATAATTTTAATTCATTTAAGAACTATAAGATAAGAGTTTCATACTACACCAAATTGGTTATAACAATTTGGTTATCAAAGCTTCCTATATTCTGATAACCACCAAATTGAGGGTATTTAATGCCTCCAATGGTGTCATTAAATCCAAATAGTTGTTTTCCTTATTAACAATATACAAAATCAATAATTTTAGTTTATTCTCATCTTGAGTTAAAGAATCAAATAATTGATGTGTTTGAGTTATATGGGGGATTGATTATACCCTCATTACCTCAATAACATCTAGAGCATTATAACATTTTGATGCATCTTCCTAAACTTTAGTCTCAATTATTGCTAGAATATGGACTCTTTGATTTTACTCATTGATTTTCTCTAGCTCCTTCTCTAACTCTTCCCTTGACCTTTTAGTTCCTTCATGTAATTATATCATAGAATCCTTGTGGGTTTCTACTAGGGATTTGAAATATTTTATATAGGGTGACAACCCCAGCTATCTATTCTTTCTTTTAGACAAGGCATAGACCTCCTATCTCTCTTCAAGAATAATTTCCCTCCTAAAAATCATCTTCTAGTTTCCTCTTCCTAACCCTTTAAATCCTACCTAAGGGTTTATCAAGAAAGGAAGCTATAGATGGTAGTTATATAATTTTGAAATTAGGCTTTTATGAATCCTTTGAATTAAGATGAACTACTCATGGTGGAATCACTAGCTAGGTAGGGTCTACTGATTCTGCATCCTTAGTTATAGCCTTTAACTCTTGATTTTTTATTGATTATTGATCTAAATCTCCTTTGATTACTAGGTAAATGAGGGAAGGCCATATAATTTTAGATCAATCCACACCTTCTTATTTAGGGAGTGGATGGATTATATGTACTATTTTACCTCTTTTGGCCTTCCCTAAAGATGTGATAGTAGTATCTTGGGAGGATATGGTGGATGGCACTAGTAAATTTATCTATGTGGAAGAGACATGGAGTTGAGAGGTTTCCAATGTTATTTACATTTTATTGGAGGCCCTTTTTTTTCATGGTTCAAACTATAGTAGTCTTAGAAGGAATTTTAGTAGTGGTTGAAATAATGGACATGATTGGCACTATGGGGGAAAATGAAATAATAGTGGTAGAAGAAACATCTTCATCTTTGGGAGTGAGTAAAGGGATTGGTAAGATATTAGTGATAAGAATTGAAATATCAAAGGTGGCAGTTGTAGACACCTTAAACTAGCCTCTAATGGCCTTTGACTAGACTTTCAACCAATTCCTTCAAACCATTACTAATTAATCATAAGAATCATTGAATGTCCCAAATTATCTTGTGTATACTTTTTCAAGGATTGAAATTTCATTGAGACATTCTTAATTGGGGTATCTTATTTTAAGCAACAAAAACCTCCCACGGATTGATCTTTAATCATCTAGTAGTATCATTATATAAAATTTGTCCTTTAAACCTATTAAGTGTGGTAAGTGGACACGTAAAATAAAAACTTGAAAGATAAAAATGGATAATCATATTTAATTAAAATGTTAAACCAAATTAAATTCCTAATTGAATTATCCATGTGTAACTAATTAATAAATAAAAAGGAAATTCAAAAATATAAAATATCTTAACTTTCATGATTACCTTTTATCAGTTTTCAAGTCTTTCAAAATATCTCAAAATATTTCACCCATAAATATTCAATTTAAATCATTAATTATTGACACTTTTAACTCTATTGGGATTAATTAATATTGACCATTTTGGCCCATACACCAGGATTTTGCCTAGATAATGAGGTTGAGTAAAGTTCCTAATGAAGCAATGGATCTAAGGGTTTGACAAAGGGATCTAAGGTTGAAAATTTTAAATACCATTAGGCTCTCAAAATTATTCAAGCACTTAGAAGCATTAAGTAGGTTTTAAAAGTCTAAGAAAATCATCATAACCCTAAAGGGTCAAGCAAAAAAGATCTATGAAAGTTTGAAGGACCAAACTATCACTAAGATGTGATGTAAAGATGAGTGGACCATCTTGTTTGAACATTTTATAACTTAATTTAGGAAGCCCCCATAAGCCAAAGGATTATAGTTCCATGGAACTCTTTGTGCCTAAATCATATCCTAAAAATTTCATGCATGCAAGATATTTTTAGCTTGAGGAAGTTAGACTTCCAAGATGGGACATTTACTCAAATGTCAAATTTAAGTTGAGAATTTGGGTTCAAATATTGATGGTCATATGGACATCAATGATGGTTGCATGAACATCAAATGATGAGTATGTAGATGTTAAATTTAAGACATGAAAAATAACCATTGAGGTTCAAAAATCCTATGAAAGTCATGTAGACATCAAATACATTTTCATAGACATAAAATATGGGCACATGGATGTCAATTTTAATCTTGTGAGCTAGCCATTAGAGTTTAAATGGTGGGCATATGCAAATTTGACTATCTATATTCATTTGTACATCCTGATCTAATAGTATGAGATTGAGTGAATCTATCAAAGGATCTTAGATGGTAGGAGATCAATAGACCACATTCATTAATATCAATAAGATTAAATGACATGATTGAAATTTAAAAATTCAAAATCTAATAGCAAGGATCCATAGGGCCAATAAGAATAGAGATAGCTAGGTATAATTTGATTAGTCTGAGTCAAGTTTCAATAGATAAAGTCAAGCCAAGGAGTAGTCTTCAATTAGAAGCAAGTAAGTCCTTCAAATGATCATCTCATCACCATTAGAGCCTATTTGAACATCATGGAGTGGACATAGTGATATAGTCAAGTTAAAAGATAATAAAAGATCCCCATCAAATCTTAATATGGATCTCTAGTTTGATAATTTGGATCACACAAGGTTCATTATATGACTATATTCACCATTTATTATGAGATGAAATGTTTATGGAAAACTCTAAATTCCTACAAATACAAAATGGGTCTTTTTGGACCTAATATAATCAAGAAAAGGGGATATATAGTCTACAAGTATATTTTAATATGACAACTGTTGTTCCCAAAATCAGCTACACTCATTTTTTGAACAACCCCTATGAAACTTGTCCATTTCATGTTTTTCACTCTAAGTTCATATTTTGAGGCAAGTTTTTCTTGATCTCATGTTTTTTCAACTAGCATTGTTAAAATTTCATGACGTTCCCTTGTTACATTTTCCAAAAAAACATGAAAATCATTACGATCTTGATGCGATTAGATGGAAAAAAATTCATATTTTCAAGTTAGGTGTTTTCTTGAGTTTACATGTAAGGGTGACAAATTTTGCTACCACTACATGTGGTTTTCTAATTTCCATACAAAGGCAACAATTTTCACCACCCTTGCATCCTTCATGCACAAGCAGCAAAAATCACGGCCCTTAAACTTTTCCAAACGTCACATGCAGGAATGGCAAATTTTGCCTCTCCTACATCACTCTTCTAACCTCACATGTAGAGGTGGAAAAATTTTCCACCCCTGCATGATCTCAGTTTTTGTATGTGGCATTAATGGCCACATCCGTTGAGTGGTTGGGGTTAGGTTTTGACCCATTTAACCCTATTTTCTCTTCTTTTCAATTCATTCCTCTTTGTTTCCCCCTCCTTACATTTTGAAGATCATGCGAGCAAGAGGAATCATGTTCTTGATGGATTCAAGCATTGTTTCATATTTACCCAGGTAGGGTTTTGGTTTTTGTTTTCTTTCTCTTTTTCTAGTCATTTTTCCTTTTCTCCTTTCTTGTCTAGGTTTTCTTGTGTTTTTCTTCCCCTTCCTCCTTTTTTCCCTCGTGGAGGTAATCTAACCATGCCTTAACCCTCTTCCCCTCCTTACACCTATCAGCCACTCTTCCCATGTAATGGCAGCAATTTTTACTGCCATTACTGCCTTCCATTATTGCGTGTGTAAGGCTGACAAAAATTGTCATCTTCACATAGTTCACCACCCTTACATGAAAACTTTCCAACCATGTGTAAAGGCAGAAAAAATTTCTGCCCTTGCACATTTGACCATCCAACCATGTGCATAGGTGGCAATTTTTTCCACTGATGCACATCTAACTTCCCGATTAGTGCATTAGCTGCAATTTTTGAAGCCTATGCAAACCTAATGATTTTCCACATGCATAGGCAGCAAAAATTGCCACCGATTCAATATTTATATCCCCAACATGCACAAGTGTCAATTTTTTCCACCTATGCATAATGACCTTCCTCAACATACAAGGGTGGCAATTTTTGCTGCCCATGCATGCCTTCCCTCCATTTTTACTGACTCTAGGAAATTTCATTTTTCCTATTTTTCAAGCCCACTTCCCTTTCACTTTCCAATTTACTCACACCTTAGCCCTTTCAAGTGAATTTCCTTGGTCATGATCATCCAATGTGTGATTTTCCCAAATTGCCAATATTTCCCCTAATTGCACAATCATGATTCTTATCGTAGTTTCTCTTTAAGATCCTTCTTCATCAATATACATTTGACAAAGGATCATCCTAATGATTGAGGTTTCTCCAAATAAGTCAAAGATGATGAATTAATAATATGAAGGTGTTTTTCCAATCACCTTAGTTTTTTTTAAGTCGATGACATTAGGGATATAGAGATTGGGCACATACATATGGCCGAGTTCATAGAGAGAACCAAAGAAAACAATCCTAGCTCTAAACTAAAAAGAATAATTAAGAGTAATATTCATCTAGTCTCCTCTTTTCTTGTGGCATCTCATCACATAGAATTCATTCTCCAGTGTGCCTAATTCTACAACAAAGATACCAGGGTTATGGTAGATGCTAGTGGCAACATAGTAATTAGACTAGACCCTAAGTTCATCGACAAAGTATTCATGTGCCCTCCCACTACTAAAGTGTTTAAGATTGACTTCATTGAAGAACAAAAGGAATATGATAAATATATTGAGAAGGTAAAGAAAGTGATTAATAATAGATGGCTCAAAACTCCCAGAGCAAACTTGTCTAGATGGCCACAAAACTTTCAAAGGAGTGAATTTATAAAAGAGGTCGGTGAATTGATTACTCTTCTCATTGAAGTACAAGGTTTATCTTCTTCCTCTCAGTTTCATGAATGGATGTATCCCTTCATTAAGATAATATTTCAGGGTAAAAAAGTCATTTTTTGGGGAGAATAAATCAGTAATGCTCTGCATGAGCAATTGAAAAATGTGTCTACTACCTCGAATTTCTACATGACTTCATACCTGGTATACATTACAGCTTCAATGAGAACCTTTCCAGGTTTAACATCAGAGGGAGATAGGAGAACAACCCCAGAAGATCAATATTACCCTTAGTTGACATTGAAGGGTTAAATCCATCATTTTAGGAGGGTAAAAAATGCCTTCTTTGTAGTATTTTTGTGTCTCTTCGATCCCCAATTAGATCCAAAAAGAGTGTCAGATGAAGCCTAGACTATTGTGAATGACTTCAGCTATATGTTCTTTCAATTTCCTTATTTTTATTATCTATGGGTTGGATTTTTCCAAGGTTATCCCTATATGATCCCAATATTTCCCTCAGATAAATTGGTCCTGATGGAGCTGTGTAGGTAAATTATTGTCATACACAATAAGTAGATGGAACTCAAGAAACCTAGTTTCAAGTTAATTAAAATTGGTAAGTACTTAGGATTTACCACTACAAAAGCTAGGGCAATGGAGACCAAAATGCAACTTGTAACCATGAATCATTTAAAAAGGAGACCTAATTTTGACTAAAAAGGTATGAAGGACATGATCAGGAGGAAGACCCAATTCCATGAGCCTATGATTGAAGACATTTGGATTGATTTGAGGATATTAAAAGATATCAGAAAGATGGACTATAGTAGACTATCTCTTAAATAAATAGAATATTTGGGGCTCGCTCATATCCCTACAAATGTAGTAGATGATGAAGATCTAATCAATAATAGATATCATGCTGAACAATTCACCAATGCTCCTCTTTCCCTAATCTAATGATCTCAGAAAGAGTTGACCTCCTTTAGGATGAGATTTGAACCAATATTGGCAAACACCAATTATTGGTTAGCAAACAAGGGAATCACCTTGAAAGAGTTCATCATGGGATCAGAGGCTAAATTTCAAGAGGAAACAAGGAGGAGAGCAGAAAATAGAATGAAGAATAAAAGTGATGTTCCTTCTCCTTCTATGCCCCATAAGCCTATGATCATTTTTGTAATGAAGAAATCAAAAGTTGTGGAGAAAGAGCCAAAAATGATAGATATGGGGGTTGAGAAAAAATCACTGAAGAATCAATGGTAGAAAAGATGAAAATTGATGACAGGCCTACAAGTCAACACGGAATGAAAACTCTATCTCCATGAGAAGCTATGCATAGCTAGAAGCAAGAATTTCTTCTTCTCCACCCCACTCACCTGGTGTAAATCCTTTGCCTATTTCTCCAATTATTATTCCCTCTTTTGGAGTGGCCTCTCCTTCTAAAATTATTTTTTGTGACCCTCAAAGTGCTTCTAGAGATGTTCTTCATTCATTAGGATCCATCCCCAGTTTTTCATCTCCATCTTTTAACATCATAGATAGTTCTATCCTCAGTCATTCAACAACATGAGTGGTTTTAACTAATACTATGCCCATTATTTCCACTAGCAGTGTAGGTGCTACCCTAGTGACACCAACTATAGGGACTATTGCTAATGTAAGTGCTTCTGCTCTCCCACCTTAGTTATCAACTTTTACACCTAAAAGGAAAAAATAAAACATCTCTCCAGATGACTTTGACTTTCGTAAAATGGTGCTGGTGAAAGCTAAGACCCCCAAGAAGCCAAAGATCCTTTCAAAGATGATTGGAAATAAGGGGCACAAATTTATGGAAATAGCCAAACATCCACAAGATGCGACTCTTGAAAGTTTTGATATGAGCAGATACTCTATCTCTCAAGTTAAGTTAGGGAAAATAACTCATGAAGGCGCTAAGAGTGATTTACAATCAACAATGGATATTATGGTTTAGAAATTTGATATGGAAAGAGAAATGAAGGATTATATAAGGCAATGGTGGAATAATTGACCACAGTGATAAGGAGATTCAATTTTGCTCTAGAAGTGGTAACTCTAGAGGCTTTCTCCATAGGCAATCATGTGATTCAAAAAGCAAAAAAGACTTATCTAGAGGGAAAGGTACTTGAAGACTACTTGGATAAGATGCATGCATAGGGGATTTCCTTGCTTATAGATTTGTCTGAGAAGCTGGATAAAATGAGGAAAGTGAGAATAGAATTAGATGATCTTATCAATGTCATTTCTTAAGAGGTTGAAAGCACAGATAAATATATTAGTAAAGAGACAGTGATGAAGGAGTGGAAAATACATACCCTAGTATCAATTAACATCATTTTTGATAGAGATTCTTATATTGAAACTAGATAATAATTGATATATGGGATCTAGGTACTTAAGGAACTAATCAATGACCTCGAATCTTCCAAGGATCTCAGTGAACAAAGAGATATCAGTCTGTTGTACAAATTGGAGGAGTTGCCTTATAGAATTACCTCTCAAGAAAACCAATTCATTTCAGTAGAAGAAATGATTCAAGAGTTTGAAGGTATGATGTGAAAGGAATTCGAGGAGAAAGCATTCTCAATGGCTTCTATGGACAATATCTTAGATAATCAGTTAACTCTAGACAATTTGAGAACTAGGTTAACTAGTCATGCAAAATCAATCACAATAGTGAGAGATGCCACAGTCAGGGCTAAGGTGGTCTTCAAAAATACTATTGTGCTAGATAGTAGTAGGATACATGTAGTTATCTCCATGTATGATGCTCATCTAAAAAAGGCTGGTGACAAAAATTAAACTATTCTTCTTTGCTTTCTTCTCCATTCCTCTCATGCACTTTGTAATTGACTTGGAACATTTGCACATGTACTTTTGTTCTATGTAATTATATGTAAAAATTTGGAAACGTCCCAAAGTCAACAAAGACTCATCTTTGAATCGGTTATAATATTTAAATATTTTCTCAATTCTAAGGATTTTCCCTATATATATAGGGAACCTCTTTTGTAATGGGGGATCTTCTTTTTGATAATTTAAAGCAAAAACTCTACCAAAATTGAGATGTTTCTTGAGACTTTGATCTTAGATTATAAATCATATTTTCTTGAATGAATGAGAAGCAGGTTATTTTTAGACTTTGTGTTGGAATAATTTGTGTTATTTAAGAGATCATTCTTATGTTCTTTTTCCTAATAATCTCTCACCTATTTGATTAAATAAGCAAATTTTGTGTGAAAATTATCTGAAGACGTTCTGAAGTTAATTATGAAGACTTTGAGCTGCTACAATTACCTTTAGTTTGTGTTTTCCATATTTTAGTGGGAAGGATATTAGAAAGGCTTTGAATTAATTTTATCCTTTGTGATCTTATACTCTGTTGTAGTTTTAGGTGAAGACTTTGATCTGCACTTCACTCTATTGTTACATCGATTTCAAATTAGTAAGGGGAGCAATGAAATACTTTGTGCTTTCATGGGTTTTTCATGGATCTAGTTACTATTCAAAAAGATTTTATGCCATTTATTGAACTTCATTTCTGAAAGAAGAGAAATGATTTCAATCATCAACCATGATTTCTCTTTTGCCTTGTAAACATCATCTCCAAAAAAGGAGAGATGGATGGTGTAATCTCACCCTCATGTTTGTTTTCAATTCATATTAATATATAAATAGTTTATAGTGAACCTCCCCTTGATAAGAGGAGAGATTTATCTCACTATGATGTGGTAAACCCACACTTTTTTCCATATAAATCTCCTTGTATTGTGGTTGATATACCCATTATGGCATTGGTTTCTTGATGACAAAATATTCACCCAACAACAACTATATGAAAATCAATTAGGGAGATCGGTTTCCCATCTATAGTGGACCTATGATCACGGGGTAGTTATGAATAGTTATGAAAAATGGTCCCATCTATCGATGTGGATATATCATCAACAAAGTAGGTACTTATCACCATTCATAACATGGTACTATCAATTTATAGATTAGAATATTTGATCCTTGTAAATAAATCAAGTGGGTGTAGAGCCCCAAGATGAAGAATTGATGACTAAGAAAGAAGTTGGGGAATTGATTTCACTCAAATATACTTGTCATCATGCTAAACAAAATCTTATCCTCTAGTAAATATCATAGCCAACAAGAGGAGATCATAGACTATGGAAACAAAAGGAGGTTAGCTTATTGATAAGGATTAATCCTAGTTGGCGAAGACATTTATATAGAAAGGAATTAATGGATTACCAACACACTTCTTGATGATTAGGACTCTTTCTCCACTCTCCAATAGATGTTCCTCTCTCTCTCTTTCTCCTTTTCTACTATAAATAGATGCTTTTGAGCCTAAAAAATGATCCTTATGAATCCCTCTCTTGGGCATGACTATACTCTACCAAGATTGAGCTTGTAACATTTTAGAATGAATAGAAGATTGTGTTTCAAATTTCTTTATGCTAGTCAAGTGTGTTTATATTAGTTTATTTGCATATGTGGTAGAAGTTTCTACCATGTCTTGTCTTGATCTCACCTAGTTAGTAGTTATCTTGTTATGTAGGTCATGTTTAGTGTTGAAATTTCATTTGATTAAAGCTTATATGTGGAAACATTGATTGGTTAGTGTCTTATATTAGACCTTCCATCACTTCCCTTAGTTTTTGATCATTTGGTAAACCTCTACATGAAATACTGATGTATAATGGTCTTGTGGAATTCTATATCTAGCATTTTTCTTATCTCATTAGTGTTTATTAGTATCTTAAATCGAGTGGATCAACCATCATTTTGGTTCATCACCATTTCTATCTTAGGTTTCCCTTACAAGTTATCTCTCTCTCCATTTTCCATGGGCATTAGTGGGTTTAGTGAAAAATGAGCTAAATGATGCATCAAAAGAGCTATCCTTGTTAAAAATCCTACAGGTGTAACCCAAATATAGGTAACCCATAGCTTATGGTCATTCCCATATTTAGCTTTAATTATAAGTAGGACTTGAACACTTTTTTATTCCATCTAAGGTGAAATTTATATCTCCAATAATTACAACATGCCTGATGGGACAAAGGTATAAAAGAGTTTAAATATCTTAGTGTGTCTTTTCTCTGATCAACTTTTGGAACCAAGGAAAGTTAGCACTAATGGAGACTCCAAATCAAAGCTTCTGGTTATGAGTAGAGTAGGTAAATCTCATTAAAGATTATAGTTAATCTTTTTTATCTCATTTAACATATGAGGTTGATATGGCCAAGTATAATGAATACCCCTATTATCTACCACCTTTTTAGTAGTTATAATATGATCCTCATTATCCATATGACCCTTGTCACTCCTACCATGAGCTACATATACCTTGTGATTAACCACATGATGGTATTCATTAGAATTATGAGGATTTATATCAGTCATACATATAGAAGTATTGCCTTGATCCTCCATATGAACAAAAAACCTATCACAATATTGCTCCTTACCATCCCTATCGTGAACTATCCATACTAGAAGTTAAGTAGACATTAATAAGATTTGAAAAGCATGCACTACAGTTATACTCCAAAATGTATTATGGCCAAGATGTCCCTATTCACCTGATTCATCATGTGAGAGAGTTATTTTAGTAAGTGAAAGGATAATGAGCACCCATTGAGAGAGTAAATTAGAAAAGTCTCACATGAGAGATGATGGATGTAAGTGGTTACATTGAAAACATTAAGAATAAGATAAATATTCTTGAAGAGTAGTATTTATAGCCTCATCAACCTTGTGTATCTTCATATATACCACCTTAGACTTCATATGGGCCAACCATTCTTCCCTAATAAGCTTTTCCAAAAGACCCTTAAAATGATCCATGTTCTTCATGTGTTATTGTCATCTTCCTTTCTTAGAAGTCTATCCAAGAGAGTTATCAAAGAAAGAAGGGGAATACTATTGAATAACATACTATTGAGATTTGGGAGCCCTCCATTCTTCCTTAAGAATCCCTTAATAAGTCCTTCAAGTTTCCAAGCTAGAATCAAATGGTGATTTCAAGTGGTGAGGAAAGTGAAAATAATCTAGACTTAAGAGCCTAGGTTAATGAAAAATCTAAACCTATGCTAGTCTCTCCCACCCCTCCTTAAGATTCTCTTATGTTCCTTATCAGTAAGACACTAACCACCTTAAATATTGGGTATATAAATCAACTATAGAGAGGTAAATCAAAGAGTTGGAGTTAAAGACAAGGAAAGAGGAAGACAACTAAAATGAAAAGGGTAAGGAAAAACCTACATCTTTTCCATCTTGGAGCCAAATCATGCAGTCAAGTAAATCCAAAGCCATTCAATCCCCACCCCTCCATCCTCAAGAATCTAGGTCATTTCCATATTGGAAATCCATCCAAAGTGGTATTCAAAAGGAATATGTGGTGATTATGAAATTCAAACAAGAGACTATTTGACCTCCAATCCTTTCCCCTTAAAATCCTAGAACTTTTCCTTCATAGAGACCCATTCAAAAAGCAAAGCAATAGAGAGAGGAGGTGATGGTGATCCAAGAAGAGTAGCTCCATGAGAAAAAATGGGTACCTATGGTAACTTATTTAGACCTCTCTTATCTTGTTTAATATCTTTAAGGGTTTACTATGCCACTCTTTGAGAAATAGCTTCTTCTATCTGAGGCAAACCAAGAAGTTGTAATTAAGGAGACAATAAATAATGATGACTTTAGTGACGAAGAAGAGGAAATCATTATTGGAATCCCACTTGGTAAAAATGACCATGTTTTAGCCTTTTATAATGCTAAAGAAAATGAGTTATAGGAATAAGTTCATGTTGGAGATGAGATGCAACATGAAGAAGTCTCTAATGCACATTAAGAGGTTGTTTGTCAAGAACATCTTGATCACATATCAATTGTCCAAGATCTAAAAATTTTTCAAGATAATGTGGTAGCTGATATAGATTAAGTACAGGCTCATATTTTTGTGGAAGGTATCCATGAAGATAACTCACATAGAACCATTTCTGAGGAAGAGAACATTGCTAGTGATGAAGACCATTAGCAACAATTGTACCATGATTTCATAAGTGAGATTGATGAAATTAAGATGACAGACTTGGATGATGAGATATTAAAATATGTTGAAAATTCATATAGGAATTTTATTAAAGTTTTAGAGCTTTAAGAATGTAGTACTACTCTAGAGATGCCAAAGCATAATGAGAAGGCTAGTTTTGATGTGAGATAATGCTATGAGGGATTGGTATTAATGAAAGTCATGGATGAGTTTGAGATATCTTCCATTGAAAAATATCAAGATATCCTTCAAATTAATCTTATCTAGTGATGCAGGAGCATCTACAATGGCTATGTGAAGACATGGTCATGATTAAATTCAAATTTCAAATTATTGTATTTTGCCTCCAAAATGTTATTTGAGGAGTAATTGGAAATGTCAAAAATAAAGCTAAAAAGAAAATTATTGGGCTATTGAGAAAATAGAGGAGGAATGGTTGAAAATATTTAAACCTTGGAATGTTGTTGCAAATTTAAAACTATTTTTGTTTTTGGAGCCCAAGTTGGGCATAGAGGTTAGAGAGGACTCCCTATTTTTGAAAATGACTATAGAATGGTAGCTCGATGACAGAGCTCGGATTTTATGCAAGCCCAAATGGAAAAGGGTTGGGCCTTTTATGTTTTGTTTTATATATAGCTTTCTAGCCATTAAAGGATTTGGAAGGAAGGAAGGAGCTCGAAGATCACAGTCAGACCAAGACCATTTGGATGCAGTGTATGGCATTGAACTTAGTGGGATGGAGTTTGCCAGAGTGGTGAAATGTAGATAATGTAATGGAGAGGAAAACCAAGATTGTAAAGGTTTTGATTGCTGTGTTATCTGAAGTGTCAAGGAGGAGGATTATGTTAGAGTGGAGAATGGCATGAGGTTTGTTTATTTCTACAATCTGTGTAATGTTTTGTTGAATTGTGGTGGAATTTGTTGTTATTGTTATAGGAGAGTTACGGATGATAAAGACTTGCCCATTGATTTTTTGTGTTATAAATGCCGGCACCTCATGCACTGTGATTGCATTTATAAACACAATTTTTTGGCAACATTTTCTTTGATCCAAAATGCTTCATGTGCATTGATTGTACGCAGTTTAAGATGCCCTTGGATGAAGTAGCTAATGGCCACAAAGAGACGTGCTGAGATTGTGAGACTGAAGAAATTGAATACATTAAAGGGGCATGTGGAGTCTGTTGTGAAATTGAAGGGTCTTAATATTGAAACAATCTAATAGGCTTACACCATGTAATTCAAACATGGAGATAACCAATATTTGGTTTGTGACCAATTGTTTTTAAATCGATGCACTTGTGAAATTGACTGCCAGGTCACAATTGACTGTAGGGTCATGTTTGTATGATTTTGAATGACTCAGTGGGAAGTATGTTTATGATAACAATGAGGTTGCCCCGGTGATAGGATTTGCAACCAATTCACTAAATTGGTTGGCCAATTCAACAAAAAACCTTAATCACTAAGATTGTTCCCACTCTACCATATCTGCTATGGGCCTCGAGCACATCTACAAGATGAAAGCTACAACAAACATCATAGTTGAACAAAAATATATTTGTCGGATCATCCTCCGTAATCAACTCTCTAAAGAGGTATAGTTCACCTGATAAACCATGTGGCAAAGAGGAGACGTGGACCAAGAAATTAGAAGTGATTTAATAGAATTTTCTTTTGCCTAATTGTATTACACTATTCCAAGGATGCCTTACGAGAGCATGCAATGCAAACTGCATGCTATGGGAGGTAACTGTTAGCTGGAGCTAAGCAAAATTCAAACCATCATGTCCATTCTTATGATATGACTTGAAAATCTTGTATGTCTGAGTCAGATACATTGAGTAAACCTATTTTGAATGATTCTTCATTAAAATTTGAATGCTTTTCGAGTAGTGCCTCTATGACACCTTGCAAAATATCAATATCCATTATGTCTATAGTATATTGATGTCAGCACATAATTTTTGATCCCTGAGCAGTGTAAGGATAGGAGGTTCATATCTTTTTTAAAATTTGAAGAGCTGATGGTTCTAAGGTATTGGTTGTTAAAAAATTCTTAAGGTCCAATTATCATTCATTGTTGATAGACTTTTATGAGTAACATCTTCGATACAACAATACTGTGTAGAGGTCTATCATTTCTATTCACAGGGAGAAAAGATTACTAGTTTTAGGAAGTATTCTAAGGGCAGTTTCACCATTTGGTATCAGAGCTTGAAGCTCTTTGGAATTAGTAATTTGTTTATGGTTATGTTGAATCAATATTTCTAATGAGTTGTTACAGGATTTGGCAAGAGGATCAGCAAGACAAAGTGTTGGAATACCCTGGGGAGAAAAGGTATGAGTAATCTTTACTATTTGAGTTAAGTTTATTGTGTTGAGAAGTAAACAGGTGAAGAGGAAGGCAGTCAAGCCATTAAGGGTTAAGAGAAGAAGAAGCTAAGGAAGGCTTAGTGAAGAGCCAAGAAAAGCTAAAAAGTAAGAGAGCAAGTAAATGCTCAAGAGAAAGATCCAAAGCAAGGTAAGCTTGGATTTGTGATTTGTATTTGATGAAGTGTTGTATAAGAGTTGATGTAGGATTGAGAAAAGGATCAAAAGAATAGGATGCAAAAGGCCTAGGTGAGATCAAGGAGATTTTCAAAAGACTAGTCAAGGAGAAAAGGCTTGGGTGAGACAAGGGATCAAGAGACCAAGGTGGAAAAGACTTGGGTGAAGATCTCAGAGATGGAAGTATTGTTGAAGGCACTGCAGAACAACAAGATATATGAGGGCACCAAGAAGAAAGCAAGCATCAAAGGTATGAACAGTTTTGTAATTGATAAAGAGATTGTTAATTTGAAGAGAGAGTTAGCTAAAATTAAAAATGAATATGAGTCTTGGATGCAGTTGAATAGGAAAACATGGATATGGCCAATGAGGAGGAGGTTGAAGTGGCTAATAGATCTCCTAAGGAAGAGGAGAAGAAGGCTAAAGAAGATTGCCATGATTTCCATGAAGAGAGAAGCCCATAGAGGCTTGAAGAAGATAAGAAGGTTGCCAAGTGAGTAGTAAGAGGAAGAGGTGGAGAAGAAGGTTCTCATTGTGGAGAACAAGAGAAGAGAAGAAAGAAAAGATGAAGTGCTAGGAAGAACACTTGAAAAGATGAAAGTGTTGATGAGGAGAGCACTCATAGGGGCCTTGTGGTCTCTTGTTTTTATTTCTAATGTTGTCTTTGCATGGATAATTGTAGGTATGAGAAGCCTTATGAATGTCAAGAGAAGGGCCTTGGAGAGTGAAGAGATTGGTGCAAGAGAAGACACCAAGTGCAGAAGTGAATGTGTAAGAGAAAAGAAAAAGTTTGTTGTTGTTGATAAGGAAGAAGAAGAGATGCATTGGTTAATGCATGAGGGAGGTGTTGAAGAACCCATACAAGTAAGAGAAGAGGTAGAAGATGAAGATGAATGTCATGATGCCATTGAATGCCAAGAGGAAGAAAGAGAGCAACCAAGCACAAAGGAAGAGAAAGATTGCTCCATGGATCAAGCTATCCAAGAGGTAAATGAAGTGTTAAGACCTGATTTTCATTATTATTGTGAGCATGAAGCTGCTAATGTACAAGTGCAAGAGTTAAGGAAGATGATAGAGCCCTCAAACAAAGAATTTAACCATGGATATGTAATGCCTAAATGGATGGTGAAGCACACAAGCAAGCAAAAACTAAGCAAGAAGGCAAGTTTACCTTGTAAGATTGATTTTTCTCATATTCCTAATATGAATGTAGATGTGCAAGAAAATAAAAGAACAAACAAGGTTGGTTTTTCAGAGCATGATTATAGGATGCCTACATGGCTTGAGAAGACATATGATAAGAAGGAGAAACAAGTATGGGTGCCTGAGAAGGCAAAGAGAAAAGATGTGAGTGTTGAGGCAGCAGCACCAAGAAGTCAATGGAAGAGGATTGAAGGTGATTCCAGCAGCAAAGAGAATGAAGGTAAGAAAGAAAACTTCCCAAAGAATAATGAGGTAGAGCATGAGGATGCAAATATGAAAGGTAAACAAATTGTTTATGATGAAGTTTTTGAATCATTTAATGATCTTTTTAAGGAAGATGAGGAATGGAAATTGTCTATGAAGACTAATATGTAGCAAAGAGAGAGTTCCAAGAGGATGGATGATGAAAGTGGAGATGTGAAATCAGTTCACATGATTGAAGAGAGCAAGGAGATGCAAGGTAATAGTGTTCTTGTTGTTTTTGATAAGTATATTGATGTTGATGAAGAAGTTGGTTTGCATGAAGACAGCTCAACAAAAGATGAGATAAGAGGTAAAGGGCAAGTAATCTTTATGAGTTATGAGCCCAAGTTTGATGAAGTGAATGGAGAGATAGATGAAAGCTTACTAAAGGAAGAGTTGAGAATGTTGGAGGAGCTGTTTGGTCATTCAAGAGAGATGAATGAAGGTACAAGCCATGGTGAAGACACCTTTGGGAAGAGTGGAACAAGATAAAAGCAAAGCAAAGAGGTCAAAATAGTTTTGGTCAAGGAACAAGAGCAAAAATGTGAAGGCAGCCAAGAGGCTTCATGGCCTAAATATTTTGATTCTAAGGTGGCTTTGAATGTTTTGTGTGCAGGTATGAAGATTGATAAAGTGAATGACATACATGAGTCATTGGAGAAGTTCACAAAACAAGAAGAACAACTAGAAGATCAAGAAGACATGTATGAACATGAAGAAGCATGGAAGCAGGAGCTGGTAGCTGAAAAAGAAATGAGAAGAAGGACATATCTAAAGAGGAAGAAAAGCAAGAAGCTAAAGGACAAAGAATATCAAAGACAAACACCAACATTGACATTCAAAACAAAACATTGGGATTTAGGTATACAAGTGAAGACTAATGTATGGAGGCAGCATTTCATTTGAACTAAGGTTTAAATTGTTCCTAGAGGGAGAGTATGATGTAGGAGCATCTGCAATGGCTACCTAAGACATGGTCATGATTAAATTCAAATTTCAAATTATTGTATTTTTCCACCAGAATGTTATTTAAGGAGGAGTAATTGGAAATGTTAAAAATAAAGGTAAAACAAAAATTGTTGGGCTGTTGAGAAAATAGAGGAGGAATGGTTGAAAATATTTCAACCTTGGAATGTTGTTGTAAATTTAAAACTATTTTTGTTTTTGGAGCCCAAGTTGGGCATAGAGGTTAGAGAGGACTCCCTATTTTTGAAAATGACTGTAGAATGGTATCTCGATGACAGAGCTTGGATTTTATGCAGGCTCGAATGGAAAAGGGCTAGGCTTTTTATGTTTTGTTTTATATATAGCTTTCCAGCCATTGAAGGAACTAGAAGGAAGGAAGGAGCTCGAAGATCACAGTCAGAACAAGACCATTTGGATGCAGAGTATGGCATTGACCTGAGTGGGATGGAGTTTTCTAGAGTGGATGAATGTAGATAATGTAACGGAGAGGAAAATTGGGATTGTAAAGGTTTCAATTGCTATGTTATCTGCAGTGTCAAGGAGGAGGATAATGTTAGAGTGGAAAATGGCACGAGGTTTGTTTCTTTTTGCAATCCATGTAATGTTTTGCTAAATTGTGGTGGAATTTGTTGTTATTCTTATAGGAGAGTTACGGATGATAAAGACTTGCCCATTGCTTTTTTGTGCTGCAAATGTTGGCACTATGTGCACTGCGATTGCATTTCTAAATGTAGTTTTTTTGGCAACATTTTCTTTAATCCAAAATGCTTCATGTGCATCTATTGTACACAGTTTAAGATGCACTTAGATGCAGCAGCTAATGGCCACAAATAGAAGTGCCAAAATTGCAAGACTGAGGAAATTGAATACATTAAAGGGGCATGTAGAGTCTGTTGTGAAATTGAAGGGTCTTAATATTGAAACAATCTAATAGGCTTACACCATGTAATTCAGACATGGAGATAACCAATATTTGGTCTGTGACCAATTGTTTTTGAATTGATGCACTTGTGAAATTGACTGTAGGGTCATGTTTGTATGATTTTGAATGAATCAGTGGGAAGTATGTTTATGATAACAATGAGGTTGCCCAAATGATAGGATCTGCAGCCAATTCACTAAACTGGTTGGCTAATTCAGCACAAACCTTAATCACTAAGATTGTTCCCACTCCACCATATCTGGTATGGGCCTCGAGCACATCTATAAGAGGAAATTTTCAGCAAAAATCATAGTTGAGAAAAAATATATTTGTCGGATCATCCTCCGTAATCAACTCTCTAAAGTGGTATAGTTCACCTGTTGAACCATGTGGCAAAGAGGAGACGCGGACCAAGACATTAAAAGTGATTTAACAAAATTTGATTTTGTTGGATTGTATTAAACTATTCCAAGGATGCCTTACTAGAGTGTGCAATGCAAATTGCATGCTATGGGAGGTAACTGTTAGCTAGAACTAAGCAAAATTTGAACCATCATGTCCATTCTTTTGATATGACTTGCAAATCTTGTATGTCTGAGTTAGATACATTGAGTAAACCTATTTTGAATGAATCTTCATTACAATTTGAATGCTTTTCGAGTAGTGCCTCTATGACACCTTGTAGAATATCAATATCTATTATGTCTATATTATATTGATGTCAGCACATCATTTTTGATCCCTGAGCAGTGTAAGGATAGGAGGTTCATATCATTTTTAAAGTTTGAAGAGCTGATGGTTCTGAGGTAGTGGTTGTTAACAAATTCTTGAGGTCTAATTATCCTTCATTGTTGATAGACTTTTATGAGCAGCATCTTTGATACAACAATACTGTGTAGAGGTCTATCATTTCTATTCACAGGGAGAAAATATTACTAGTTTCAAGAAGCAGTCTAAGGGCAGTTTCGCCATCTAGTTTGATCAAAGCTAAGAAGAAAATGGTGATCGGTAGATGCAAATGAATATATTTAAAGATATCAAAGGTATTTTCCATGTTGAATGTCATGTATTTGAGAAGGTGGATAAAGATTTTCCCATGAAGGACAATGATCAAGATTGGACAAAATATGAAAAAATATTTGATGATCTTGAGGAAATTGCAATTGAAGAGGAATGCCATCCTATTAAGAGGACCATGGAAACTAAAAAGGTATTCCTTGTTGAACCACCATTATAGGTCATAGTTGAGGAGCCATATGAGAGATTTGATACTATAGGGATGCATATTGTTGATATATTTAAAGCTACTTGGTTCTCATTGAACATCATGCCAATGAAGTTGGAAAATATAAAAAATAAGAAAGAGGCATCAAGGCTAAAGATCAAAAAGCTACATGCCTCATTCAACACCTCATTCCATGATATAGGGGAATTTTCAATATTTCCTTTTAATCTGGGAGGGAAGGTACATATAGTTTTAAGCTATACATATATGGATAGTTTTGTTAAAATTCCTATTAGTGTAGTCTTTAGAACATTTATTTGTTGTCATTGATTTTTTAAGGATAGGTTCCCCTTTTATTTTTTGTTTCCTTTCAATAAGTATCATGTGGTACTCTATCTTGTTTTTCTCTTTATTTTGGTCTTTATTTGTTTCAAAAAGGGGTTATTTAATGGTTGCATCTAGTGTTAGATCTAAGTCATCATATTAAACCAAATAGGAGACTTCGTGACTAATGGATTATTCATGGTATTAAATGATCTAGGTTCTCCAAGCATATTAGGCATGCCTCCCTATGAGTAGCCAAAAATGTTCACCATTTTGGACCACATACTAGGCTTTTACATAGACAAAGAGGATGAGCAAATTTCATAATGAAGTAGTGGTTAAAGTGCTTAGAAAACATGTCTAAGGTTGTAAACTTCAAATAATATCATGTTCTCTTGATAATTAAATCATTTAGGATAATGAATTAGGTTCCACAAGTCTAAGAAATTCATCAAAACCTTGAAGGGTCAAGCAAAAATGAGATATATAATTTTGAAGGACCAAACCATCACTAGGACATCATGTAGAGATGAGTAGACCAGCTTGTTTAAACATTTTATATATTCATTCAAGAATCCCCCATGAGTTAAGGGATTAAAACACCATAATATATTCATGCTTACATAATATCCTTAAAATTTCATGCTCACATGATATTTTTAACCTAAGTTATAAAGCTCAAAAATTAGAATTACAAGATGGGACATTCATGCAAAGGTCAAATTTAAGCTCAGCATTTAGGCTTAAAGATTGATGTTCACATGGACGTCAATGATGGTCATACAAATGTAAAATTACAGGCATGTAGATGTCAAATTTAAGACGCATCAAATAACCATTTGGGTTCAAAGATCCTAAGATGGTCACATGGACATCAAATCTGGGCACACAAATGTCAATTTTAGGCTTGTGATCTAGTTATTTTATTTCAAATGGTGGGTTTAGGAAAATACAATGGTCCATGTTCATTAATACATCCTAATCTAATGATGTGAGCTCAAGTCAATGTGTTAAAATATCTTAGATGGTAGGAGATCGATGGACCACATTCATTCATACCAAAAAATATCTATGATGTGAGTGAAAGTTAAGAAGTCAAGATTTGATAGTAAAGATCTATGGGACTAATAAGAATAGAGATATATAGGCATATATTGATTGGTTTGAGTTGATTTTTGATAGACAAAGTCAATCCAAGGAGCAATTTTTTATCAAAATGAAGTAAGTCCTAAAAATGGTCATCCCATTTCCATTAGATCCCATTTGAATGTCATGGAGCAGACATAATGATGTTGTTATGTTAAAAGACAATAAAATACCACTATTAAAGCTTAATATGGACCTTTGGTTTGATAATTTGGATCATGCAAGGTTCATTCTATGATTTTATTTATCATTTCTTGTGAGAGGACTTGTATATGGTTAACTCTAAGTTCTTACAAAGATAGAATGGATTTATTTGGACCTAATATAATCAATAAAAAGGGTTATATATCCTCTAGGTCTATATTAATATGATAGCTATAGGATAATTAATGATGGAGATTGGTTTTACATCTATAGTTTGCATATGATCAAGGGGCATATATGAATAGTTATGAAGAAGGGTCCCATATTTTGGTGTGGCTCTATCATCAACAAAGTATGTACTTACTGCCTTTCATAACATGGCACTGTCAGTTTATGGATTTGATGATTTTATCATCATAAGAAAGTCAAGTGAGCTTAGAGTCCCAAGATGAAGAACTAATTATTGGGAAAGTAGTTGTTTAATTGATTCCACTAAAAAAAAATTGTCATCATGCTAAATAAACTCTTGTCCTCTAGTAAATCTCCCAACTAATAAGAGGAGCTTGTAGATTATTGAAACAAAAAGAGGTTACGTTGTTGATAATGATTAATCATGATTGGAGAAGGCATGTGTATATAAAGCAATTAATTGACTTCTACCACACTTCTTGATGACTAGGACCCTTTATCCACTCTCAAATAGATGTTCCCTCTCTCAATCTGCTTTTCTCCTATAAATATAGGCTTTTGAGCCTAAAAAATGATCCCTCTAAATCCCTCTCTTGGGCATGACTACACTTTTACAATATTGATCTTGTAACCTCTTGGAATGAATAAAAGACTATGTCTTAGATTTCATTATGCTACTATAGTTTGTTTATATCAACTGATTTTCATATGTGGTATAAGTTTTTCCTTTGTCAAGTCTTGATCTCACCTAGTTAGTAGCTGTCTTGTTATATAGGTCATGTTTAGTGTTTAAATATCATTTCATTGAAGTTTGTATGTGGATAAATTGTATAGTTAGTGTACCTCTCCATCACTTCCCTTTGATTTTGATCATTTGGTGAACCCATTAATGAAACACTTATGTATAACAGACTAGTGGAATTATAGATCCAACTTTTTGCTTGTCTCATTAGTGTTTATTAGGAGCTCAAATGGAGTGCATTAACCATAATTCTGGCACACACCATTTTTAGATTAGGTTTCCATTTCAAGTTATCTCTCTCTCTCTCTCTCCCTTTTTCCTTGGTCATTAGTAGGTTTAGTGAAAAATTAGCTAAATGATGCATCAGAGGAGCAAGCCCCACTAAAACTCCTAGAGGTCTAACCCAAATATAGGTAACCTATAGCCTAAGGTCATTCCTATGTTCAGATATATTTGGATGTATGACCTAAACACTTCTAATTACATCTAGGGTGAGATATAGATCTTTAGAAATTAACTCACTTAGGTTAGGTTTGAATCCATTCAATGTTTAAACACCACTTTAACTCACCTTGAGTTGGGGTTAGTTCCTAAGCCTATAAATACAAGCCATTTCCTATTCAAATGAGATCTCAGAAATTGTGTCATGATTTATATCCATAATGTTATAATTCCAAAATAGTGATCAAATCCCTATGAATAAATCATAATCCCTATAAAGCAAGCTAACAATGGTACTAAGAAGAGAAGGGGAAAATAAAAATCCATTGCCAAAGACTCTATGAGCATAAACTAACCAATCCATGAAATAAATGATTTCGACCATTCAAGGAAGGTAAGATTTTGTTTTTCTTTTGCATGCTAGTTATTTTTTCAATTTTATTTTTTTATTAAGATCCCCCTAAGATCTAGGCTTAAAGATGTTAACATGATAGTTTATTTTTTCATTATTTTATGGACTAATACTTGATCTAACCTCCTCTCTATTATCAAACTCATATGATCATAAATTTCATGTTTAGTGGGATGTATAGACATTACACATACCAAGATACCACAATGAAACTTCATACTTTTCAAATAATTTCTTGAATAGCTTAAAAATTAGAGTTTTAGCTTTTCTTTTGCTTTATTCTAATTTTTGTGCTAACCCAAATTTACATAGAGACTGACATTGATTTGGCATAACCAACATCATTTATACCTAACCATCATAAATTATACCTACCATCATCAATTCTACCTAACCCTCATTGTTTAGGGTGCAGGGTAGGACACAACTTTAAAACTAGGATTTTGAATATTCTTAACATTCCTAGTTGTTATTTCTTGGTTTCATTGACTTGTTTTTTCCCTATCTAATAATCTTGTTGTAGTTTTTGTGGATTTTTTTATCATATTTTAAGATAAAAAATATTTTTCACATCATTTTGGTTTTGCCTTCAAGTTCATAGGTAATAGATATTAGCCTTTATCGACTAGCATTGGTTAGTTTCCAACCAACATCAATCATCTTATAATTAACATTAGTCACCTTATAACTAGCATCAATCATAGGTGACCGATATTGGTCTTTGTGTAAAAAATATAAAGAAACTCGAAAGCTATCTTTTCAAAACTTTATGTTCATCCATAATTACTTCAAAGTACAAGGAATCTCTCTAACATTTGTAGGACCAAGGTAGGATTCAAACATAAATTTTCAAGTTTAAAATCCTGAATAATTCATTTTGGTGCCTAAAAAGAATGGTTAAGTGTTTAACATTTGGTTTTATGTTCTTAAAAGGAACCTCTATGATTTGTGTTAAGTTGTTTTGTGAAATTTATTACAACATTTTTCCAGTTTAATCCAAGGGGCCAAAAAATTGATCAAAACATTTCGTTTGGTGCATAAAATTAACACTTAGATTTCAAGTTCTTAAAGTGTTTGTTTAGTGTTAAATATTTATACTTGTGTATTTTTATACAATGTGAATAGTGTATATATGCTCTCCACTATCCCATTTAGGGATCTTGGGTGACCAAAAGCACCTTTTTATTATAATTTGTGCCCATTCCAAGGCATAAAAATAATGTTATGAAGGGTATCCCCAAAATCTATATGGTTTGGGTGATCTAAAAAAAACTCTAAAGTATTTTCACTTTGTCATTTATTTCTATACAACTTGCCTTCTAAATTAGAATTCATAACTTCTTCATATCTTATTTAGGGAAGTTTTGACCTAGGGTTTCATCTCCTAACATTGTTTAGCCCCTACTCCATGATGGGGAATACAAATTAGGGTATGCATACTATGAGAACTAGGGGTTGAAAAGATAACCTCTCCTTTCGTAATGAAAACCTGAGTCAGGTCTAGTTAACCAAGGGATTCCACTAAGTAGTACATATATGAAATCATTATGGAAAGGAATGGACCCTTGCATAGTAAGTTAATCAATATGAACTCAATGTATGCAATGTATCTCTATTGTTAATCAGATGTGAGACCATATATATGGTTGAAAATTTAATATTTAGTCAAACCCCACTTGTCATGGAAATATTATTGACATAGGGAAAGTAGCCCAAAGCTTCATCTCACCATACAATCTCTTAGGAGAAGGGGGGTGTAAAAACCCTACTAATTCACACATTTTTTTTATGTTAACATTTATAATCCTCCTAAGAGCATGTATATATATATATATATATATATATATATATTGATTTAAATGATCTGATGTAACCTTATCAATCATAGGGCTTATTAAAATTTACTTAGATGTATTTTTCATCTATTCCTTTATTGCTTGGTCTTTGAGTCTAAAACCATTTATTGATTTATAGTATGTAAAAATAAGTTTTGTGTAGACATCACTCCATTATTTAAGGAGCCATTATGCCATACATTTGTCATCAAAAATTTGCCTTAAACTTTGTGTCAAAAATGTTATGTGTGTCACTTGATTGAAATAGGTATGTTACACTTCCTAAATCATTTTAAGATTTTAAGATTTGAAGTCTTGAAAATACCATTGTTTACATATTTAAAGAGTGATAAAATTGTTACGCTACTCAAATAGTTTAATAAAATTGTCTTGCCTTGTGTCCAAGTTTCACATTTGAACCAATCCACCTGTGTCTTTAGATCTTTATTTAGTGTCATTTTGCCATCCAACTTTGTCTATATTATTGATCAAAGAAGCCTAATTTTACTAAGTTGAGTTTTTAATTAATCTTGACAAGATAAAATTTAAATATTTACTGATTTCTATTAAAGCCTTGTCTAATTGGGGATTAGAGACCGATATTTCTCTTTTGGGTTATGTAACTTAGGTTAATTATTTACCAAAATTGAAAAACTATTTGTTTATGCCTTTTATTTAGGAGAAAATATCCTATCTCTAAATGCCTTTTGTTTCATGCCTTATACTAAATTGGCCAAGTTTTTGTCAAAATTCAAGTGGCTAGTCTATGCCAAAGTGCTTCACGTTTGTTATATTAAATAATCCTTTTATTTCTAATACTAGTTTTTGATACTACATTTGGTAAAAATTCTTAGCACATGACTTTGTTTGAGCCTAAAGTTTGACATCTCATTTGGCCAAAAGACCTATGAATCTTTATTTTCATAAATTAGACCTATTTGGAACACTTCGGACCTAGAGTTTGGCATGTTTTTTAGTTCATCCACTTAACCTTCTTGTTTGAGATATTTAACATTAGACATTTGATGTTATATTATTTTATACCAAATTTTAGCATAGAACCTTTTTGGAGATACAACTCCATCCCTTTGATGTAGTTAGATTGACTTTGAACCTTTTGTCTTTTTAGACATTATTTTTGGAATTTCTCAAATTCTAATCCCTTTTTATTGCAAGGCATTTACCATTGATTTGACCATGTCTCATTATATACATAGTGGCCTCATGAATAATCTAGGGTATAGTAATTTGGTTACACATGAGGACTTTGTTTAAGAGCCCTATGAAGATGATGTCATTTATGAGATGGATCGTTATCCACATTACAACACTCAAATGGAGGAACAAAACCAAGGCTCATTATTTGGTTAGCATGCCTCCATACTTAGAGCAAGACCAAGAGAAAAATACATAATACTTAGTTAACATACCTACGATTGTAGAACAAGTCCAATAATAACTATAATATATTATAATGCCATCAACCTATGACCCTTATTTGTTTGATCATCACTTGCTTTCATAAAAAGATGATGTCTTAATTAGAGATGATAAGGTAGGGGCTAAGTTTCCATTAGAATTCCCCCATGATAATTATCCAAGTCTAGTAAGAGGGCCTTACAACATGTTTTATAGTCAAAATATTGAACAAGCCTCTCCTAGTAATCCTTAAGATATAATGTCAATGCCATATCAGAAACCACATATGTTTATCATAAGAGAGGGCCTCATGGAGGACCATTTAATATACATATATACAACATACCAAACATATTTAAACTTATCACACATCTTTAATAATATGACCATGTAAAACGCTGCTCTTATTGAGTTAGTTCCTTCAATAAGAGTCTTAATCAAGTTGGTGGGCTAAGAGAATATGTATATAGACCCATTTGTGCAAAGTAATTTAGTGGGATACATGTTCAATATCCCAAACATCAAATAAGTGTATTATACTTCTATAAATTATATTTAGCCAAACATATTGGATAATGTCCAAGTAATACCCAATTTTGACCAAAGTGGTGTAAATGCACAAATAACTAGTCCATAATAAATGTGCATTTGATTAAAACCATGTTAATTTTACAAACATAGGGGGAAAAAAATTCTACCTCCCAACCTTAAACAACTACCTCTAATCATCACTAGACTATTTCTTCAAGCACCCAACCATAGGGATCAAGTATTCAAATAATGACTAGTTCCATACCTCTATAAAATGTGATAAATGTTACTCTACCATAATAGGTGAAGACTAACATTCTATAACATTAAGAACCAACTAACATGCCCACATAGTAGAAGTAAAACATCATTCCACCTTAATAGAAGAGAAACCAATGTTCTACCTCGCTAAGTAGTGATAAACATACCTCTTTAGTCATAGACCAACATACCAGTACAATCACAAATGATGTTTAATCAATAACATATGACTATTGGTTAGTTAAAAATATCAAAACTTTAACATGAATTAACTTACCAACAAGGATTCATGCAACTAAGAGGTTCAAATTTTACATAAGTATAAATTAGGAAACAATTTCCTTTTATTCCTAATGTGCTTCAAACTCACTAATATGAACTTATTTTAAAAGTTCCCCTCAATTATCCAAGTTTGACTAGTTTTCAACAAGTCCCTATTCAACCTCAGTAGGCACATTACAACCATATCCTTCTATCTCAATAATAATTTCCTAAAATCAAGGCCTGTATACTAAATGTTAACCATAGTATCACACAAAAATGTGTGAAATTCTAATAGTCACACCCTAATCTGCATATGCATATACCTAGTCAATTCTCAAACCAAACTGACATTTCGCAACTACTACTTCCACTATAACTTGGTCAAAGTAATCCATTGTTGACTGCACCACCTCCACTTGAAGCCAGTGTTCACTTTAGTTTCCTAACCTAATAACTATAACAAATAAAGAATGTAATTTTTGCCATCCAAGCAAGGAAATAGACTAAAATGTTTAAATTGGATAGCATGTGTTATTACCCATTCAACATGCAGTATTTGTAGATACCATTTACTATAAATAAGAATGAAGAAGACATCACAACACAATTGGAAATAACAAGAAAAGAATGTCAACGGTATGTTATTGAAATTGCCTCTTTAAAAGAAGATATTAAGAAAGCAATTAGTGATAAAGTAGTTAGTGATTCAAAATTTGAAGATATCACTAACACGCTGAATAAGATATTGGAAATTCAAAAAGTAGATTCAGATATGATAGGAGATAAAAGTAAATTCATATCTCTAAAGAAGATCAATGGTGGTATAGTGAGATTCAGAGATAAAACCACTGCCAAGATAGCTGAAAATGGTACTTTGAGTTTGGATTATGGTAGAACTAAGACTAAAAATGTTTTGTATGTAAAAGGTCTTAATAATAATCTATTGAGTGTTAGTCAAATATGTGATCAAGGATATACATTAAAGTTTCATAAAGATCGAGTGAGCACCAACCCACAAGAGCTTCAAACCCCTTTTCTGAGCACCAACCCCTTTGTGTATACCACACACTTAACTCTCAATGTTGCTATCTCAACAAATGATAGTTTAATACAACATCTCTTTCTTCTCTCTCACCTTTGCTCTTCTAAGCTAGATATAACAAATACTGTTCATCTCTCACAATTTCTCTTTTAAGTTAGATATTACAATATCAAGCCACATTACAACCATAAATAGCTTTCCAAATGACCTTTGGCCTTCCCCCTTTGTGACCTTTCAATCCTCATGGAAAATGGTGTCAATCTTAGATGATCCTTTATATTCAAGCGTTTGAAAAGTCATGTGGTGACCCTTCATGACCAAAAACGTCCTTCCCACTTTTGCCCTCATCTTGATGACTTTTTGTATTCCTTAAAGTGTCCCTTCATGAGAAAATGTGCCCTTCCTCTTTTGTCTTCACTTGGTGACTCTTGGTATTCCCCAAGATGACTCTTCATGGGAAAATGTGTCCCATCCTTCTTTTGTCTTTATCCCATGGCTCTTTCACTTCTCCATGGGCCCTTCTTTTGTCTCATATGCAACCAAAAATATATTTGTTAATATTTAATAAATATTAACTCATATTATCCAAGATATATTTATTACAAACATTAAATGAAATGGGGCCTTTATCATCAATAATTCTAGACCTTTGACATCAATGACAATATTTACAACCCAGTATAACAATATCCTTCTATCTCAGTAATAATTTCCTGAAATCAAGGCCCATATACTAAATCTTAACCATAGTATCACACAAAAATGTGTGAAATTCTAATAGTCACACCCTAATCTACATATTCATATACCTAGTCAATTCTCAAACCAAATTGACATTCCACCACTATTATTTCCACTATAACTTGATCAAAGTAATCCATTGTTGACTGCACCACCTCCACTTAAAGCCAATGTTCCCTCTAGTTTCCTAACCTAATAACTATAACAAATAAAAAATGTAATTGTTGCCATCCAATCAAGGAAATAGACTAAAATGTTTAAATTGGATGGCATGTGTTCTTACCCATTCAACATGCAGTATTTGTAGATACCATTTACTATAGGGTAAAAACCTCCAAATTTCAACAAATACAAGGGGAAAGGCGACACTAAGGCCCATTTGATGGAATTTTTTGTGTCATGCCAACTAGTGGCCTATAGTGACATATACCTCCTGTTGTTGTTTCTAAAGAGTCTACTAGTAAAAACATTGGAGTGGTTTCTAAAATTACCTAAGAATTTAGTATCTAATTTTGATTATCTTTCAAACAAGTTTTTACAACACTTCTATAATATTTTACTTGATATTTCATTGGTATATTTGATTCAAATGAAATAAGGTTGGAGAAAGCTTTGTTAGGTATCTATAATGAAAGAAAGTACATGTAAGCCAATTCACCCATAGTCTACTAGGCAAATAACTAGTTATTGATCATAGTCATTGATGTTTGGTCTCCATTAATGTCAAAGAGGGCATGTTATACTAAATCATTAATCACCAAGTTATTAGATTGATGGTTTGGAGATATATAACACATATGTTGGTTTGTAAGGATAAAGAAGTTTTGAGACATCTATAGATGTCTTGGTGAAGCTCAAGTGTGTCAATTGATCATTTGTATGAGAAACATGCATCTTATAGATTAAAATAAGTCATAATATCACTACACATCATGTTGATATTAATGAACCAACATGTTTGTGCATTTATTTATGGTACTTACAAAGTCAACTAAGGGCAAAGGATTCCATGGAAATGTTGTCTATAGTGTCAGGATAGTCCCCTAAAAATTTGGACTCTTGAAGTGTTTTCTAGATAAATTTATAAATCTTCAAAGTTTATCTTACAAATTGTGTTTGGCTAGAGACTACCAAGTTTAACTTCATTGAAATTAGAGGTCAAATAGTAAGTAGATCTAATGGTATGCATTAAATCATAGATCTTGATCCATCGATACACATAAAAGTTAATATGTCAAATTATGAATGCACTAGTGACAAGTTTCACATTTGCATAAATTAGACATAAGATTAATGGTGAGTGTATTATCATGTAGTCAAAATATTGATGGTACAAGTTGAGTCAAAGAGTCAGTATACATAGAAGGCATATGGGGCTACCAAGTGGCACATTCACAAAAGAGAGGATCTTAGATAAATAGTGCATATTGAAAGATAAAGACCAGGATAATCTATAGATATTGATGGAGTGAATTTGTTCAAAGTTACCATGATGCATGAGATGAGGTAAACATGCTCAATGTTTAGCATATGCTCAATAACCATTAGAATTTGAATATTTGAATTTGTGAGGTAAAACTAGTCTATAGTTTTTGAAGCTATAACTTTTGACATATGCAAAATTTGATCATGGTGTAAAATGAAATGTTTTATAGGAATTCAAGATTAATCTATATAACCTAGTTATAAGATATGAATATTTGTTAATCAAATTTACGGAGCTCCAAAGTTGACTATATGTTTTATCTTATTTTTTAAGTGCCTCAAGAAGGATAAATCGAGTTGTTATTGATAGTGTTTTGATGTTTTAAAATGATATTACTATTGGAGAGTGTTATATACTCAATTAGGATCATTTTTGTGGATTTGGAGGTTTTATTAATACATATTTAGTATGAACAAAGGTTTTAAAGTTGATTTTTTAATTGTTCGTGATATTACTATGTAAACAATAATGTTTTATCAAATTGTGCTTTAAAAAAAGGATGTTTTGGAAGGAGAAATATTTTGAAGATATCTTAGAGATCATATGGAGGGGGCCCATGTAATTTAAAGTGATCTTTCATTCTTAATTTTATCAATGGAGTACTAAATGGGTGAATAGGTCTCCATGAGACCTATAAGGGATACTAAGGACTAATTGTAAGGTGTAGCTACTTATGTGTGACCCATAAATGCTATGTCCAAGCTAAGATAATGTATTTGAGATATGTATTATCATATTATATGTCTTAATGGTTAAGGCAAGTCTTGTGACCAACCAAGAAGTTGATACTGCATGAAGACTCTATAAGTAGTGAAGATGAAGGTAATGATTTCTAGACTTGATATATTAGAATGTGCATGGATTGAGATAGTGGAAGAAAAAGGGAAAGGAAATAAACTAGAGTGTGATTAGTTAATGGACTAAAGTATATAATGCATTGAGGATGAGTAAAGAAGACTATAAATATCCAAATGGGTGTTATAGATGTATTGATTTTATTATCTAGTTTGTGAGTGAGTGAAGAGTTGAAGTAAAGGTATTATACATTGTGTCTCCAATAAGATTCATTTTTAATAGGAATTCTATAATTTTTTATTTAACAAGGTGTTGTGTGGGTGTTCAACATATAGAAAAATTTTGTGCTTGTTCACACTTAGGGGTGGTTTCTCCTTGTGAAGTGGGTGCTTCACTAAAAGTGTCTTTGATTTATAATCATCTTATAGGACAAGTAGTCCATGTATTTTTAGGCTTGAGAGTGGTTTTTATTCCCTAAGATGGTTTCCCTTGTAGATAATGTGCTATGTGTGTGATCTTGCATCATATTACTTATTCATTTTACAAACATATTGTATTATTTATGAATTCTAGTGGTCATTGATTAAGAGTTTGAAAGGATTTCATTTAAATTTTGAAATATCATGTATCACTAATTCACCCCCACTTGAATTTATGGTACCTCCAATAATTTGTATCATAGTAGGACCTTATTTAAAATTTTGACCACTTGAGGGTGATCCAAAGTAAATTATGGCAAGTTAATAGATGCATGTTTTCTCTAGAAAGCAAGAATAACTATTTAATGGGTCATATTATGCTTTCTAAAGTATAAGGATGAGGACATACATCATGTCTCTAGGGTTTTATATTTAAATTTTTGTCATGGATGGTTATGTTACTCGAACTACTCCTCCAACGAGTGTTGATGACATGAATTTGAGTGAAAATAACTCAAAATATATGAATGCTATCATTTCTTGTCTACCCAAGGCTGAGTTCACCAAAGTGATTCATTACATGTCTATTAAAGAAATGTTGGTCAAATTAAAAAATATCTATGAAGGAGATTCTAAAGTAAAACTAGCTAGGTTTTAGACCTACCATAGATAATTTAAAAGTATCAAAATGAAGCAATAAGATACTGTGGCATCTTATCCTCTAAGGTTTGATGAGGTAGTAAACATGATTAGAGGTCTTAGAGAGGATATTGATGAAGCTATTATAGTTCAAAAGATATTGAGGACACTTACACTCAAGTTTTATTCAAAAGTGTTTAATATAGAAAAGATTCATGATCTCATTAAGTTGAACATGGATTTATTGCATGGCATCCTAACTACCTATGAAATGAGATTTGATGAATATAGACCTCTTAAGAAGGATGCAACCTTCAAGGTGATCAAGGAGACAAAAGCCAAGAAGAACAAGTTAAGTCTTGAAGATTTTGATCTTAATGAAGATCAACCTAAAGCCATGATTACAATAAAATTAAATGTTGGATTAGGTAAGTGTGAAGGAAAACTTCCTTTCAAAAAAATTTCATGTGGTAAAGTCGGTCATTTTACTACTAGATGTCTAGGTATAGACAAGTTTGAAAACAAATAAACTCATAAGTAATCTCATGAGGATGAACACAAGAAATCTGAGGGTCCTAACAAGTTTAGAAAGGTTTTAAATAAGAAAAATGGAAATAAGGAATCATATAAAGGTATTAAGATACCTTACCATGAAGATGATAGTAACTCATCCTCAGAAGAAGTAAACTCATTTGACAATGATGATTTTTTTATAATAAGGACATAGAGACATTGTTTATGTCTCTTAGGGATTATGAAGGAGAATGTTCTTTAAGTAGATATTTCTTTGGTGGAGATAGCTCAGAGGAAGAAGGTGAAAAAATCATTCTTGAAGATAGATATCTAGATACTATATAATAAATAGAGATACTACAAATTAAGAATAGAAAACAAGATTCCTTGATCAAATACTATGAAGATAAAATTGGACTTTTTGAATTAATACTAAGTAATAAAGTCAAGGAGCATGATGAGATTACATAACAATATGAAACTCAGGTGTGTAATCTTAATGAAGATGTGAAGAATAAGGATGAAGAGTGTATCATGTATCAATCAAACATATAGTCTTTGCAAATGAAACTAAATCAAGTTATGAGAAAAGATATAGTTGATGACTCAAATAATAAGGATAAATCAATGAATGCTCTTGAAGATCTAAAGTATGAGAATAGAAACAAAAAAATGATGATGTCACAAATTAATGACTATGAAGAGCAATTCAGTGTATTTGAAGTAAGATTGAATGATGATACTAGGGAACATGACGATACTATCAAGCATATAATTTGTCAATTGGAAACTATGTATATAAGCCTAAAAGACAAAGAAGATGAGTAATTAATGTATGTAACTAGAAGTTATTGATTAAATGATGAGTTAAATAAAACATCTTGTAAGGTGGATTCATTTATGAAGTTTGAAAAGGGCTCAAATGATCTTAACAATATTTTGAGTACACAAAACCATGCAAGTGATAGAAATGGTCTTAGATATAAATAAGAACAAAATCATGTAACTCAAGATAATGTAAAGGATGATGTGAACAAGGATAATCATGATTTGAAGACCAATCATCAATTAAGGGATGAAGGCATTGGCATAATAAAGACAAATCAGATCAGTCATCTGAATGTTATAAGGTATGCAAATTTTAATGGTCATTACTACTCTTGTAATCAGTTTAGTCAGAGGTCAAAAGATTATAAAATATCTTTAAAGAATGAATTTAAATGGAATTATGAGTAAGGCAATGGCAGACATGAAAAACATAATCACTCAAGATAGTCAATAGGTTCACAAAGAAAGAATGACATTTTCTACTAGAAACATCAAGGATTTGGTCATATTGTAAAGTTTTGTAATATCTTCATCAAGAGACCAAATGATCATGTACATGAATGAATTCATGAAAATGCAATAAATCAACATATGTCTCAATCACATGGTATGCATAATTTGAGAAAATATCTTTTTTTTCAAATGTCATGAGAGAGGTCACATAACAAGGTTATACAAGAATGACTCAGTATTCTCCTTCAAATATTATCAATCTTAACATGAAAATGAGTCACATTGAATGGATGCCTAAGTAGGTAAATGACAAATAGGCTCAAAATGGATTATTTTCCACAATAAACAAGAAATAAGTTCAAATATCAAGTAAAAAGCCTTATCTACCCAAATGGATAAATAAATTAAGCAAGATGCTAAGACAAAAGAAAATACTAAGGTTGAGAACTCATTCAGAGACAATCTAAAGATGAGGAAGGACTACAAGTCAAGTAACAACATGGAGATATGGTAATATACTAAGTTTTAGGAATTTTATTATCACTATGTGAAAGGGGTGTCTATCTCTGAGCTTCAATGAGACACTTGATAGAAAGAGGAAGCATGATGAATGTTTGTTGAGCTTTGATTATTGAAAATATATTTCATTAGAATAAGGATGTTGGTTCTAAAGGACTATAGGTAGAGAATGGAATTTTCTAAATGTCTGATCAAGGATCGGGTGTTATCTAGATTTTCTATTACATATAAAGGAGACATATTTTTGTGTAAGAAAGTATGTATGCTCTATGTAATGATAAAAGTCTCAATTAGTACAATGTTTGAAGGAAAAGAGTAAGAAACTGATTGTGAATGATATTTTTTTATAGATGAGGGACTTTGGGAAAGTTAAATCAATTTTGATGTTGGTTCAAAAGGTTGATTAGTCAGGACAAGAATATCATTTGAACGTGTGTTCGGCTAAGTGGGAGCTAACTCAGTCAGCTTGAGTAGATTGAAGAGATGTGCATTATATTAGGGGGAGCTTTCTAAGCTCTTTAAGTAGTTTATCATGTCTAAAGATCAGAGTAGTCAATGTTCAAATTTATACACGTCAAATGGGGATCAATTGTTTCATATGATTGAAAGTATGTAAGTTTCCTAATAATTTTAAATAGTATTTGAATGCATTCATGATGTTAAGGAATTATTATTTTCATGTTGAGGAAGAGACCCTTTATCATTAATGTCAAAGGGGGAGAAAGATCAGAATGAAGCCATTATTCAAAGAAAGTAATTTTGAGGGTGTTTTACCATTAATGAAAAAGGGGGATATTATTGAGCATAGTCATTGATGTTTGGTTGTCATTTATGTAAAAGAGAGAATGTTGTACTAATGCATTAATGATAAATTGATTATAATTATTGTTTGGAGATATATAACACATATGTAGATGTATAAGGATAAATAATAAGTTGTGAGGCATCCATAGATGTCCTGGTGAAGCTTTGGTGTGTCACTTGATCATTTGGAATGAGAAACATTTATCTTATAGCTTAATAAAATATAGACTGTCACTACACATCATGCATATATTAACGAACCTAAAAGTTTTTGTATTTATTTCTAGTACTTGAGAAGTTAACTAAGGTCAAAATATCTCATGGATATGTTTTGTATAGTGTCAAAAAGGTCCCCTAAAAATTTGGACTCTTAAAGGGTTTTCTAGATCAAGTTAGAAAGATTTAAAATTTCTCTTCTAGATTGTTTTGATCCAAAAACTATCAAGTTTAACTTCATTGAAATCTAAGGTCAACTAGTCAGTATATCTAATGGTGCATGTTAAATCATAGATATTGATCAAATAGTGTACATATAAGTCAATATGCTAATGCATGAATGCACTAGTGAAAATTGCCACATTCATGGATCTTGGATTGAAGATCAATGGATATCTATGATCATGTACTTAAATTATTGATGTTACCAATCGAGTTAAAGAGTCAACATGCACAAATGGCACATAGAGGTACCAAGTGGCACATTTATGGAAGAGAGGATCATAGATTAATGGTACATATTACAAGATAAAGACTGATATAATCCATAGAGATTGATGGAGTGAATTTGTTAAAATTTTCTAAGGTATACGAGATGAGGTCAACATCATCGATGTTTAACATATGCTCAATGACTGTTGGAATTAAAATATTCAAATTTGTGAGGTAAAACTAGTCTACAATTTTTAAAAATATAACATTTGATAAATGCAAAATTTGATCTTGGTGTAAAAGGAAACGTTTTAGAGGACTTCAAGGTGCATGTAGAGAATCTATTTGGAAGATTTGAATTTTTATACAATCAAAATTATGAAGATCCAAAGTTTACTATGTGTTTTATCTTGTTCTAAAAGAAACCTGAGAAGGATAAATTGAGGTGTTTTTAATAATATTTTGATGTTTCAAAAATATATAACTATTGGAGAGTGTTGTATACTCAATTATGGTCATCTGTGTGGATTTTGGAGGTTTGATCAATCCATATTCAATATGAACAAAGGCTTCAAAGTTGACTATTTCATCATTCATGGTATTTTTGTATACAAAATAATGTTGTATCATATTATACTTTAGCATAAAGATGTTTTGGATGGATAAATCACATGAATATATCTTAGAGATCATATTGAGGTGTCCCACATAATTGAAAATAATCTTGTGGTCTTAGCTTGATCAATGCAGTGCTAAATGGGTGAATAGGTCTCCATGAGTCCTATAAGTGCTACTAAGGCCTAATCAAAATGTTTAGTTATTTAAGTACAACCCATCAATGCTATTTCCTACTTGTGACAATGTATTTGAGTTATTTATTACCATATTATATGTCATAATGGTTAATTTAAGTCTTATATTTGACCAAGAAGTTGATAATGCATGAAGACTCCATAAGTAGTGAAGCCCAAGGCATTGGTTTCTAGACATGATAAATTGTAATGTGCATGTATTGAGAGATAAAAAGATAGAGGTGAGGTAAAGAGATCAAAGAGAGTGTCCTCAATGGATAGAATAAAGTACATAGTAGATTGAGGATGATTGAAGAAGACTAGAGAGATCTAAAAGAGTGTTTTGGATGCATTGTTTGCATGAGCAAGTTTATGAGTGTGTGAAGAGTTGAAAGAAATATGTTATACATTGTGTCTCCAATTAGATTATTCTAAAATCATAATTTTGGATTTGTTTATTTAATAAGGTGTTGTTTGGGTACTCAACATCTAGAATAAGTTGGTTCTTGTTCAAACATAGGGGTTGGTATTCCTTGTGAAGTGGGTTATTCACTAAAAGTGTCTATTATTTGAAATAATCTTGTAGGAAAATAATTCCATGTGTTTGTAAGCTTTAGAGTGGGTTTTATTCCCTAAGAGGGTTTCCTACATAGACCTTGTGTTATGTGTGTGATCTTTCATCATATCACTTATTCATTATTATGAACAACTTGTATGCTTTATGAATTCTAGTGGTCATAGATTAAGACTTTGAAAGGATTGATTTTGAAGTTTGAAATATCTTGTGTGACTAATTCACCCCACTTTTTAGTGATTTTACCTCTAACACTAGCGACTATGTTTACCAAGAAGTTATACAATGAGATATCTTACCATTTAGAGCTAAAGTGCATGCACACTGTTAAGGAAGTCATTGACAAATATTTATTGATAAAAATATCTCTTATTAACAAAAATATCATTATACTTACCTCATCAAATGATACCTATAATCAAAATTAGAATAATGGCCAAAATCAGAACCAAGTCAAAGGACAAGCATTATAACAAACCCTTGCCAGTAATTATGACAAGCCTAAGAAATTTAATCACAACAATGTTGTTGGAAATTAAATGAGTTATGAAATGTAAAAATTATGAAAATTCCATCCACTCTTCCTATAATACATATAAAAATTACTCCTAACCAATAACCTCTTCAACAAGAATAACAAATACAACAACGTAGACTAGCACATCAAGCATAATAACCATTGCCTTTGTAAACCTCTCCTCTAAGGAGAACTATGTCTACTCATCACATATCTAGTGACCTTGGAGAACCTATTGAATCCACTTTTTTCAATCTATTCACTGTTAATATAATTAATTGGCCTATTTCAAAGCACTCTCCTAAGGGTATTGATAATCTAGGCTGGTGCAGGAAAAATTAATTCTATGAGTATCATTCGGTTAATGGACATAATTTGCATCATTATGTGCAAATTAAAATTTTGATTGAAAATATTTTTGAAAATGGATAGATCACATTAGATTATGGAGCTTCCACATCTAATTAGAACCTTGGTATTTATCAAAACCCTTTTCTACAACATAATAAACAACAATAACAATAATAGTGGCCAACACAATAACAACAAAAATATCAACAAACAAGGTATAAAAAGTAAAATCAAAATCAAAACTAATGACATCAAATGAATATATGGAACCAAGGCTAGAATAATGTCAACAACCTATAGACCTACTATGTAATTATACATGACTACAATAAGTTGGTAGGTCATATTGTAGGAGGTTATGTTTCCACCATTTCCATAAATCTAAGACCAAATACAAATCCATCAAGACTATTCCTAATTAATTAAAATAATCCAACCCATGCTAGTGATCCTTCCTTGACCTAGGATTGCATATAGGCATACCAGTAAGAAGGTATTCCTACCTTTGGACTATATACCAATAACTCATTATTGACCCATGACCACACACAAGTTCACTAGAAATTGAGATCTATCCTATATGGTTCCCCACTACCATCATTTATTAACAATAATGGTCCTATATCTAATCTTGATTATGTAATAACAACTAAGTAGTTGAATATTACCATACTAGGCCCACATCCATCTGCCACTTCACCCATCCAAATAACCATTCTAGCAAGAAACAAGTCATTTACCACTATACAAGAAAATACATTTAATATTATGGAATAATTATATAATATGGCCATAAAAATATCCATTTTTGATTTTTTATGTACATCTAAAATCTATAAAAACATATTGATATAATTCCTTTTCCAATCTTAAGTTTGAAATGGAAAATCTCTAGATAAATTCAAAGATTTGGTTGGACATGTATCTCCAGACCAATAATTAACCTTTTACCATATTGATATGTCATCCCTTGGCCCATTACATATCTATCCATTGTACATTGAATGTGTCATAACACAAAAAAAGTGAAGTATGTCCTCATAGACAATGGGTCAAATCTAAATATTGTGTCTTTAAATATCATCAAGATTCTTGAGTACACAATTGATGATCTCTAAGGAGAAATGATCACCATCAAAGCCTATGACAATGAAGAATGGCAATCACAAGGCACCATCAATTGGTTAATAATCATTGGGCCATTGACTCATGATACACTATGCCATGTGTTAGACCTTGATTTTTAATATAATATAATTTTGGGTAGACCTTAGATACATGAGATTCATGTAATACCATCAACATTGCACCACTGTATTAGTTTCTCACATTTAGGTATGGAGGTTACCTTCCATAGAGATTTGCATCATACGAGCATTACAAACATTTGGAGGTAATGTACCAAATATATAAATATCATTTTGGCCCAAATCTAGTCTCTAATAAGGACAAGGGGAAATAAATACTTATTGACTCACCAAAGGCCAATTGCATTGACATAAATACCCTTGATTCACTTTCCCACAATCCACCTCTTGAAATGTCTAATCATTATACTATCTCAGCTAATGTCTTAGGATAATATTTGACCCATGATAAATTCCAAATTAATAAGCTTCCATAGAACCCTAATTCTTGTGGAAGACCTAAAACCAAACCACCTTTCATGAAATGATAAATAAAGGGCAAAGGCCAAATGCTAGTCCAACACCTATTTTTTTCATATTGACCACTAACCAAGAAAATTACCCACTTGTAAATGATTAATCTTAGTTGTATAATGACAACTTGAATGTCTATTACATAAAAACCAAGTATCAAATTTAAAAAAATATCATGGAAAGGCATGCCTATGAAGGATGAGGCCTTAAAATAAATCAATAGGGTCCACTTGAACAAATTTCTACCACTTAATATAAAAGAACATATGGTCTTGGATTTAAACCACCTAGGGGTGACACCATGTATCTTATTCATGTGCCAATGCTAATGACTACTGGAAATGATGTTGAAAGTAAAATAAAGTTTGATCATAGCCTTTTTGATGACCTAGAAAGTACTAATTCGTTTGACACTAATGCCATTTCTACCCTTTGACTAGTTATTCACCATAATCTACTTCCTTTAAATTATCCTCAATTAATAGACTAGGACCAATAAGAATTAAAAGTGTCATTTGATGAGTTTTATAATGATTAGGCCTTCTAATAAAATTTTCACTTGTGTAAATTGATCCATGGGTTTTGAATCCCATAAAGCACCCACACCCAAGACTAATGGAACTCAGAACTTGCCATCTACTTTTCATGCTTATAAGTACATAGAATCTATGGCAAGCTCTACATCCCACCAAGAACCCAAACTAAAATAATCCATAACTCATCATGTACCTTTCATGTTTGTAAATGTGCAAAGTGTATGATGGGCTCCATATCCCACCACAACATTACAACACCCTTCCATGAAATGTGTAACTCACAAATCAAATTGCACCTCTATAAACATGTAAAGTGCACATTGGTCCCATATATTTTCCAACTACTTTCTCTTAATATGCTCCATGGAATGTAGAACCCTATGAATACTTTACATTTTTATAAATGTGCAAAGTTCTCCATGGGTTCCACCTTCTACCAAACACCCTTTTCTAGAATGAATAACCCTGAGTGCACTTTGCACATTTTTATAACTTCCAAAGTGCCCCCAACATTTTGACTTCTAATGAATCAATCCATTCATCTCCCATGGACATAATACCTACTCCAAGTAGCTCATAGTTCCACCACCAACCACCATTGCCACATTTAATCTAGTGAATTTTCATATAAAGCTAAGTAATCGATGGATTTGTTTATCATTTTTTAAATTCTAAATGTGATTTTTGGTTCTCTAACTACCTATGTCATGCCACTATATCTCAATCCATGTAATAAAAAGTACCTAGCCAAGTCTACAACTCCTAAGCTACATCATAAAAATATTCCCCTTGAAATTACCACCACATTTTCTACATTTAAGAAAAAAATTGATATTTTTCTTTCCATTTTCTATGGAAGGTTTACAAGATATCTTCCATAGAATTACCATTATTTCTTGTAAATCATCATTTTAGGGTTTTATGGTTAGACATTTATGTATTGTTACTTATACCAAATTTTTAGTCATAAGATTAGGGTTTATAGGTTTTCATTTAAAGAGATAAATTATCAATATTTCCCCTAAGTGGTCATTGTTAAGCCATGGAATTTTCCCTCTTATTTTCACAGTAAAAATATAGGGTTTCATTAACCCAAGGGAATATTCCTAAAAACTATACCATTTTCAAACCATAAAAATATTCCACAAAATTCTCTAACATCCCTATGGACTTGGGACCTATCTCAAACACCTTAGAACCCTGTGCGGTTTACCCTTGATTGAAGCACCTTTTAAACTTACAAGCTTTTAGTTTTTGTGGAAAGTGGACCTACCCTAGACACTTTCCATCTCTGTAGAATTCCCACTTTCTTCCAACACCTTATACCTCCACATAATTTTCACCTACTTCAATCACCTCCTAGTTCCACCAGAGATTTGAATTACTCCAAACACCTATAGATCCCACCAACTTTCATAATTAGTTTCTCATAACTGATAGCTTCAGCTTCCATACCTCTTAAGGAAATGATGTTTAAATCTAATGGCCATGGAATGACTCCCAGCATAGAGTCTAATGTTTTGGAGCAGATATAAACTTAGGTCATATTAACCTAGGAGATTTTTTAGTTAGGATAAGTGCCTAATTACTAAATGACTAGATCTAAAGCATCTATGGATCTGGACTTCCACAATTTACAACATTCCCATTTTTAGATAAAATCCCTAAGTTGGTACTCACAAGGGCCCAGCACTATGATCCTAATAGAAGAGAGGTATAAAATGAGAAAGTTGATAATATTCTAAGTCTAGACCCTAATTTTATTATCTTAGTATTTAAAAATACTAAATTTGAGAGTTACCTAGATATCACTCCATAGACATCCACATAGTTTTTCAAAGATAATAGAGATGGATATCAAAATATAATCAATAAATAGTGGCTCAAATCTCCTAATAATTCCTCCATGAGGTTACTAAAGACCATGTATATTACTAATTTTATTGATAAAGAAGGGGACATTATCATACTATTGCATAAGTTCACTGGAAATATTAATGCCAAGTGTTATCAAGAGTGGATGTACATGTACATCTAGACCATTTAAAAAAACAAACAATACATTTATTGGGCCCAATTAATAAGTAATTCCCTTCAATAGAAATTGATGGAGGTACAAGCAATGGGCAAGTTCTATATGAAATCCTAAATTTTATACATATTTGTAGAGGGAAGGTTATTTTTAGGCCTCAACATAGTCCCTAAAGAGATAAATAGAGTATACAACTATTACCCTAATCTCACACAAAAAGCTATTACACAACACTTTATGAGAGTGATTTATGATTTCATATATAACATAATTACTATGTTTGATAAGGAACATTGGAGAATAAGGTTATCAATGACAAAAATATATGATATCATTGAATGGGGATCTTATTTCACACATTTCCCTACATTTTCTTACATTGGGGCTGGTGGGTTTAGTAGTTATTCCTACACTCTTCCTTAATATGTGAGTAATAAATTGGCACTAATAGAGTTGGTCAAGTAATTCATGGAAACACAAAAGTTTATTTTAGATAGGCATAAGGTAGGGATACCTTTCCCAATTTCCATTGGATGATCCACATGTCAATCCCTCTTTAAAGCCAAGTGTTTTGAGGCCAAGATGGGTCAACTGACATTGAGTACTCTAGATTCTAGACCTTTTTTTAGTATGTATGACAATATTACTAGTACATTGGCACTCATAACACATGATCATGTGACATACTATGAGGATTACTAGGAAGATTATAGAGATGAAGAAGTTATTAGAATAAGAGATCATTCCTGAATGTCTCTTCAATAAATCAAGGACTATAATTTGACACTAGTTCTAGATAAGCTAATGGATGATGACTCCAGAGTGGACCCAATTTATTATAGAAAGGTTATCACATGACCCTTTCTACCAATAAAGTGGGCAACTCTAGAATCCCATTCTATTTTTGACATATATCCCATGTAATTCATAGAAATATCAATTGGTTGAGGAGAAAGGGAGTACAGGTCACAAGAAAGACCATTGGGGTTAGAGAAAAGATTCTAAATCTTCAAATGGAGGGGATGAATTCATTAGCAAAGGATCTAAAATAATAATCAAAGGAATTAGAAAGGAATAAAAATAATAAAAATAATAAGTTAAAGAAAGGACAATCTAGCAAAGAGGGAGAGGTTATGTAACAATCAATTGACCTTTCATTTGAAGACATAGAAGTAGCGGCATAGGGTCCTATAGCTTTAGATATAGTAGCTCTAATTTGCATGTATATTGCTTCCCATTGTCCTAATCACACATTCCTAGATGTTTTATCACCTATACCTCTTATTTCCATTCCCTTTCCTTCTACAATATCCACTCCACCTACTATTTCATCTACCACACCCACTATATTAATACAAACACAAATAATATAAGAGGGTCAAGTGGACACTTCGGTTTCCCCATTAGTGGAATCTTGGGATTCCACTCCACATTCCATTTATCCCATTTCACCTTCCCCTTTATTTCTATCCCCTCCTTCTATTCAAATCATTAACCCTTCCATTACATCTACATTAGTTTCTAACACTACCCAATAGTATTTAGCCATGGACTCAGTCATCCTGACTTTGGTCCCATAGGCCACCCTAATTATTGAGGTGAGTACTATTATGTTTTGATATCCTTTCTCTTTCCTTTCATCATAAAACTTAAGTGGCTCTACCCATTTGATTGATACATTCAATGCTTTGGCTTCTACCCTTCCTCCTATCCCTAAATTCATAACCCTTATTTCTATTCCACCTTCTATTTCCCAAACAAGCAAAGTTATTCCCATTACCTCCACTCTATCTACTACCACTATTTATATAGCTCCATTAGTCAAAATTAGATAAACTCAAGTACTTGATGCAAATGTTAATTTATAGCTTGTTGATAAAAGTGAACCTTCAAAATCACCTTTGGAGAAACCAATGGTAGTATCTACTTCAAAATATTCTATGATCATAGTATTGACTAGTGTAGCTACATTAGCTACTAATTATTTGATGATGATATCAAAACAATAAGGGGATATTCCTTATTGGCTATCCCAGTCAATAAGAAAGAAGAGAAAGCAGATTAAAGACCCCAACACATTAGACTTTGGTCTCTCAGAGGTCAAGAAAAATCCCAAACCAACTCCCAAGACCCTTTTCAGGATATTTAATGATGATAAGGGAGAAATGTATGTTGAAATTATAGTTCCCCCAATAGACAAATAAAAATAAAATCTTGTGGTTGGAGATTATCAAATTTCTTAGATCCACCTTAGATGGAAAGTGAGAGCACTCAAAAATGATGTATAGAAAAGTATCCACACTCTCTTCTACACAATAGATCATGACAAGGCCACCAAGGATAAACTCAAGAAGAAAGTAGAGAATCTTATAGATGCATTGAAACAATTTACATAGCCTAGTGGATCATTTTAGCAAACATAGGAAGTATATCTAATTAGTTACTTGGTAGATTAATATTTTATTAATTTGGTTTGAGAGATGGATCACATGGGAAGGTATAACAAAGAACGGTTGGAAGAATTAATTACTAAAGGCAATAAGGTCATTGAAAAAATTATGGACAACTATGAAATAATCAGAGACATGAGATATATACTAAAATAATAGGTCAATAAGAATGGAGATATTTAGACTTTAAAATTTTATTATCCCAAATTAACATCTATCAATTCACTTGGCATAGATGTCCTCATTGATGAAGAAATTTTAAATGATTAAATTGATCATGAGGAAATCCACATGGCTACTCAATTTTGGATTAGAGTATTAACAGAAGCTACTCACCAAGCTAAGGAGGCTCATGATAAAGTGGTTGATGTATTGTATGACATTGATGGGATGATGAACACAATATCATGCTAAATAGTAAATGATGAAAATAATTTCCCTTAGGTTTAATAAGTCCAAAATAACTTAAAAATAATAGTTGATAAATAATCTACAAATAACATAGCATTCACCCTAAGTTCTATCCACTACTTTCTTAGGTATGAAAGTTTAATTGATAAGATGAGAACATAAATGTAGAGTATAAGAGATTTTAACAAAGAATTATTTAACATACAAGTAGATTGTGCATCCCCTCTCATCTACTTCTATATTATAGACCTAGAATGAATGCAATAAATTTATCACACCTTTGATGTATATACTAAGAAATTGTAGGCCATGAATGATAATAAAGTTGAAGAAGTTCTAGACATTGATTGATCTTCTCTCTAATTAAATATTTTCAAATGTTTTAAATTCCATTTGTAATTTCATTTAAAAAACATTATAAGTTATAATTATAAATGTACAACTATCTTTTTGAACTCTTTTGAGAAATATAAAATTAATTTTTACACTTTATATGGGTAGATGCACAAAGTTGGATCACAAAAATATGATAATCCCCCAATTTTACCTTTTTCAAAAAGGGTGTATACCCTTTAAATTTATAAGTCTCAATATATTTCCTAAGCCTCAAGGGCATATGACCTTTGAAAAGGGTGTATACCCTTTGTAAAGGGCTATGCCCTTTATAACCAAAAGGGAATACGTCCATTTCATTTGATAATGCAAAAACTGATGTAAAAAGAAAAACATGGCTAAGATGAGAGGAGAATTTTTAAAAAAAAATTTAAGTTACAAATTGACACCCATGTTTTGGATCATTATTCCATCAATAGGATTTGCATCACATTGCTTCACATCAAGTATGTTATTTTTTTATATTTTTTCATATATGTGTAATTGATTAAACTAGGGTTTTTAATTTAATTTTTTATATTGGCTAGAAAACTGCTTTTTTTTAAAACTTCAGATACATAAATTTGATGGATCAATCTCCTAAAGAGAATGTTAGACAAAACCCACTAGATTTTGATTTTGCATGAGAATAAGTTGAATTGTATGAGCAATACAATGTCAAATATCAACAATTACATATAATTATCAATGGTTTGCATCTTTCTTCATCTAACACTACACAAATTTTACTTTCTAATACATTAGAATCTATTTTTAATGAAGTGGGAAATGTGACTTCACAATTGGATGCAATGTTGCATCAAAGATATACTCTGAAACAATGTTATTCTGATAAATTGTCATATGAAGATGTGAAAAAAAATAGCAAAAGAATATTTATGTGTTTTATTTATTAAACCTAGAACCAACCTACCTCCACCAACAAATTAAAAACACATTAGTATTGATTGGTGTATTCATGCTAAGATCAACAAAAACTTTTGGGATAGATGGTGGATGGTGTTTGATGATCCTCTATGCAACAATAATGAGGTTCCATTATATTTTTTGAGAAAATTATAATATGAGTTTGTATTACAAATAATTCCAAATTATTTCAACATGAAGGCATCCCAAGGTAGGGGAGGTGGGTCTTCATTTGATAGACCTGGTGCTTAGTTTGACAAAACCATCAAAACCAACCTCTAAGAAATATAAGAATAATAACGCATGACACTATTACTAAAATTTTGTATCATAACACACAAATGGAAACCCTTGAGGTGGTAACTAGTTTGAAAAAAATTATGATTGATCATGGTATGCATACTTTAAAGACTTCTACTCAACCTACAGGTGGTGGTAGTTGTAGTGGTGGTGTTGGTGGTAGTGGTATTGGTCATAGTGGTAGTGGAAGTAGTGGTGGTTTTGGTATTGGTATAGGTGTTAGTGTCTCTACTTATACTCATGTTATAGTTCCTATAAATCATTACACATCATGTGGGAGGAAGTGTATGGGAGCTCCTATTTAGGTGTGGCATACACAAAGTACATTTATGGAGACTAGTATGCTAGAGTGTACATCATTTGTATATGCTTTAATAGTGTCAGACAATAGCATGCCAGACATTAAACGACTAGAGCATATGCCACATGTAGATGATTTAGTAGTGAATGACACTATAATTTCAAACATTATTCAAGATGTAGTAGATTTAGTGACTCCTATCAGGATACAATGGGCTTCTATTGTAGAGGATTCTTCACCATATGTATTTGATGCATAGGTTTAATTTTAATTATCTAGTTTGTTTTTGTTTATAAAAGAATATTAAATTATTTTCTAATATATGTGTTTGTACTTAATTCACTAATTTATTTGACTTTAAGTTGCTATTTTTTATTTGTATCTAGTTAATTGGTGATATTCTATGTACCTCAACAGGCCTTGACTCTATTATAGAGGCTGCAATTGGCATGGGTGTACCTTCCACATAGGTTTATAAATTTATAAATTACATATTTATCTATTTACATTTTTATTGACCTTTAAACATAAAAATCTATTTTAATATATATTATCGTCATAGTTTTTTAACATGTTCATTAAATTAACATATTATTCATTTATTGGTTTTATAGATGATGGAGGATGCTATGGGCACCCCTCATAAATGATAAAAAGGTGTAGGTGATGTTCCTGCTACATTGGAAAATCCACTATCTCCATAGTAGGTTATGATTTAGGGACAAAGATTGGTGAGAACACACAGTTTAATTATTTTTATCCTTAAGTAATGATATTTTATGTCATATTTACATAATTGTATGCAAATCTAGATCTAATGATATATGTATGCTCTATAGGATTCCCCATCATAGGTGTATATGTAGTCTCATATCCCTAGACAACCATTTAGATGGAATATGGGGAGTGTATAATCATTTTTAAAAAAATTACATTCTTGTAAAAATTATCAAATTTTCAATATACATTTTTAAAGAATTAATTTTTATATTTTATATGTTGTCTAGAGACAAACATTTTCATCAATTGTTGATGAAGTAATGGATGAATCACATGCGGAGAGGAGAGTATCTCCTCATACTGAGGCATACAACACCCCTTACTATACATCTATGACAAGAAAATGTAATTTGTTTGGAGGTGATGAGGAGCAAGAGAGCTAGTTTTAGGCACAATCTATTTTGTATGCTGATATGGCTCACATTATATATCTATATGGGTATTTTGTGTATGTACATATTTTTAGGCACAATCAATTTTGTAAGTTGATATGGCCAACATTGTATGCCTATATGGAGCATTTTTTCTATGTCATTGTTATGGTCTACATTTTATTCTGATATATATTATATTATTTATGTTAAATTATAGCATAGAACTTTGTATGTATCACATATAAACCTATGACATAGAAGTAAAATGATTTTCATAAAGGATATCAACGTAAAAAAATACACACAAAATTTGACTCTTCATATGCCTTCTAGTTCAGATAAAGGCAAGAATAATTATAGTGAAAAGTGGTGCCATCAAAAATTATCAAAGAGCCATGAACACTCTTAATGTTGGGCATAACAATTATTTATTTGTAAACCTACATCATATCATGCACATATAGATGATACTAAACCAGATAATAGTTTTCATTGATAATCTAAATCTGAATAGCATCATCTCACTATCTACAACCCAACAACTTGGTCTTGCCACTATTGTGCATTGCAAGCTATAATCCCTGGGGTAGATTCAATAACCTAGTAAAATATATAAGTTTGGAGGCAATGTAGATTCTAGTATAAATTTGAGCATATGGATAATATTACACATTAAATACCCTCTTATAGTCAACTCCACTAACCAAACTCACGTTGGTCTCTTTTTTAAAATGTCATAAACTAATCGTGCACATGTGTAGTTCTCATGGTTTGTCTTAAGACACTTGTGTAGGAAATAATGTATGATTTTATAGTGTGATCAATGAAATCAATGTCCCAATAACAAAAAATTGACAAGATATTAAAGCCACATAATGGATTTTTCCTAGATCTTGAATTTCTTACAATGCACCATGTAGTAAAACACCATATATATTTCATCTATTTACATAAAACATTTATATAATAAATAAATTTGGGAGAATGATGATCATAAATGTTAGGAGCTCTATTGATGCACTTGTGTATGTCTTTAGCTCCTACTTATCTATACAACAAATAAAGACAATTATATGTGCCCATACAGTCACCATAGCCTACATATACATGGGTTAATATCAACATTGACAGATCAATCTAAAATACTTTATCACAATATTTTGTACATGATTTAACTTTTACAACACCTTAAAAGGTTTTCTACAAATAATTTTATCAAAAACCTCTCATAGACTTACTAGTCTTAATGTTGCTATAACATGCCAAAACCAATTTTGTATTGAATTAACACTTTAAAACACCTTAGACATATGTATTTAGATATTTATGAATTATAAATTCCAAGATAAAAGGTATCTCTTTCCACTTTTAATATTTTACCTAAAAATTAAAAAATCATGTTTTGTTTATTGCACATAATTACCCTCTAGCAAGTCAAAACTCAAGATATAGTTTTCTTACAATAAATGATCCTTTTATGAGGTCTATAAAAATACATTAGAGGTGTTTCAACCTTGATTTGGATTTTATATACTAAATTTTTGAGATTATATATTGATATATTTCCTCATTGTCAAAGAGACATAGAAAATAAGGTATCTCTTACACATACTCAATTGGTTGGAGAAGTCCACTAGATGAACCATCTTTATGGACACATCTAGATGGGTGTTTTTAGGCTAGAATGACCTTTTCTAGTCTTGATCAACCCATACGATTAAAATTTTTAGTTGGTTAGAGGGATTCCTTAAGATAATTTGCTCGTCCCCAAATGTGCAAAATGATCAAACTTTGATCATGAGTTGCATGAGAACTAGGAGGGATAGCGATGAACCATCAGGTCTTGAATATGGAGGTATGAGCTATTTAAGAAATCCTAGGAGGATTTTGTGTAACTCATCATGGATGAGATGCAACAATGAGGTTTCTCTCATGGCCAAATCTCTTAGAGTGAGGTAAAAGTTGGTCAGTAGGTGCCGTCATTTATGAGTCATCAACCCAATTGATGAACCATCTATGTAAACACATCTAGATGGGAATTTTTAGGCTAGAATTAATTTTTTTCTAGTCTTGTTCAACCCCCAAGAGTGAAAGTTGTAGTTGGTTAGAGGCATTTCTTAAGAGAATTCACTCATCCTTGAATGTGCAAAATGACTAAACTTCCATCATGAGTTTCATGAAAACCAAGAGGGATAAAGATAAACCATTAGGTCCTAAACATTGAAGGATGAGTCATTCATAAAATCCCAAAAGGAATTTATCTAACTCATCATGAAAATGATGAGGAAATGAGGTTTTTCTCATGGCCAAATCTCTCAGAATGAGGTAAAAGTTGGTCAATAGGTGTTGTCATTTGTGAGTCGTCATCCCAATCGATGAAGCATCTTCATGGACATGTCTAGATGGGAATTTTTAAGCTATAATGAAATTTTTTAGGAATTGATCAACCCTCAAGAGTGAAAGTTGTAGTTGTTTAGAGGCATTCCTTAAGAGAATTCACTTGTCCTTGAATGTGCAAAATGACCAAAATTCTATCATGAGTTACATGAGAACTAAGAGGGATAGAGATAAACCATCAGGTCTTACCTGTGGAGGAATGAGTCATATAAGAAAGCTTAGGAGGACTTTTTTTAACTCATCATTGATGAGATATGAAAATGAGGTTTATTTTGTGGTTAAATCTCTCAGAATGGGGTAAAAGTTGGTCAATAAGTGCAATAATTTTTAACTCATCAGCCCAATCAATGAACCATTTATGTAGACACATTTATATGGGTATTATTATGCTAAAAAGACATTTTTTTAGGTCTCAGTCAACCCTCAAGAGTATAATTTATAGTGATTGAAGGCTTTCCTTAAGAGTATTAACTCATCCTTAAATATACAAAATAAATGACTTCCATCATGAGCTACATGAGAACCGGGAGGGATAGAAATGAACCATCAAGTCCTACACATACATGAATTAGTCTTGTAATAAATCATATAAGGATTTTATCTAAATAATTATGGATGAGATATGATAATGAGGTTTTTCTTGTATCCAAATCTCTTAGATCATGCCAAAAGTTACTCAATGAAGGTCATAGTTTCTAACTCGTTAACCTAATCGATGAACCATATATGCGAACACATCTAGATGGGAATTTTTAGGATAAAATGACCTTTTTAAAGTCTTGGTCAACCTTTGAGAGTGGAATTAATATTTTATTAGAGTCATTCCTTAAGAGAATTCACTCGTCCTCAAATGTACAAAATGAGTTAAATTCCATCATGAGTTACATAAGAACTAGGAGGGATAGAGATAAACCATAATGTCTTACACATGCATAGATTAGTTTTATAATAAATTTGAGGATTTTATCCAACTCATCATGGATTAGATGTACCAGGGATGTTTCTCTCATGGCCAAATGTCTTAGAATAGGGTAAAAGTTGCTTAATGGGTGTCATAGTTTCTGACTCATTAAACTAATAGATAAACCATCTACATAGACACATCGAGATGGGAGTTTTTAGGCTACAATGGCCTTTATAAAATTGAGATAAAACAATAGGAGTAGAATTTGTAGTTTATCAAAGGCATTCCTTAAGAGAATTCACTCATCTTAGAATGTGTAAAATGAGTGAACTTACATCATGAGTTACAAGAGAACAAAGAGGGCTAGAGATAAACCATGAAGCTTAAACATGCATTAATGAGTCCTCTAAGAAATCCCAAGAGTAGTTTTTCCAAATAATGATAGATGAGATGTGAAAAAGAGGTTTCTCAAGTAGCCAAATCTCTTAGAATGGGGTAAATGTTGGTCAGTGGGTGCCATAGTTTTTGACTCTTTAGAACAATCAATGAACCATCTTCAAAGAAATATTTGAATGGGATTTTTTAGGATATAATGACCTTTTTGAGGTCTAAATAAACCCTTTTTAGTTAAATTTTAAGTTGATCAGAGGAATTTCATAAGAGAATTTACTCATCCTCAAATGTGCAAAATAAGTGAACTTTATTCATGAGTTACACAAGAACTGGGAGGGGTAGAGATGAACCATTAGGTCCTACACATGCATGGATGAGTCTTATAAAAAATATAAAGATAATTTTATCTAATTACTTTTCGAGAAGATGCAATAATGAGGTTTCTTTCATAACCAAATCTCTCAAAACATACCAAAAATTACTCACTGGGGGCCATAGTTTCAAACTCATCAGCCCAATCAATGAACCATTTACATGAATATGTTGGGATAGGAACTTTTAGGTTAGAATCACCTTTTTTAGGTCTCATTAAACTCTTGGGATTGGAATTCATAGTTGATCAGAGGCATTCCTTAAGAGAATTCACTCGTCCTTAAATGTGAAAAATGAGCAAACTTTCATCATGAGTTACACGAGACTTGGGAGGGTTAGAGATGAACCATCAGGTCTTACACAATGAGTTTGTATACATTCAAAAATTAGATATTTGGGTTCATCTAAATCCTGGTAAAACTACAATATAAATAACTTAAGGTTGAAAAAGACCTTTATAGATGCATAATGAGTTTGTAGGCCTTCTTCACAATTCACACACTGATATTCATACATCACACAAGGAAATAGAAATAAAAGTATCCAAATGACTAAATTGAAATACATGGATATTTTTTAGGATTTGAGATTCATTTAGACACTATGAAAATAATCTATACCCTTATCATAGCATATACATTCAAGAAATATAATATGTAATATATACACAAAATAATATGAGAAGAGATACTTTTGTCAACAATTTCCTTTTATTCACTAATATTATCTTTCTTATAATTTTAGAATATATATCTAAAACTATCAAAATATACCTTATATCTCCCTTACCAGCCAATAATTGATTATTGATTCATTCTTCACATGGGAGTGTTGGACATAACCTTGTTTACAACCTAACTTAATATGCAAACACATGTCATATGAGGGTCAAGGCATTATAAACCCTTTACATTTTTTTAATACTCTTAATTACATTATACTATATCTCACATAACCAAATAGATTCTATGATCCCTCAAAAGGGCTTACAAGAATTAAAAATTTTGGATAGTGCTTTTATGAATTTGATGAATCCTAAACACCTAATAAAGACTCCTAAGAACCAAAAACTACTCTATAACACCTTCTACCTTATTTTAATCCAAAAAATACATCATGATGACATCACTAAAGGATGCCCCTACATCAGTGTTTTCTTGAAAGGATAAATAGAGAGAATGTGAGAAAGGATTTGCTTAAAGTAGATGACATTAATATAAATTATTTTGGCTTCTCTTTGTTTCAAGAAGATAATCTTCTTTACTCACAACACCTACCATGCGAAGTTGGAATCTCGTATGGTGCCACTAACCTACATTTAAATTTTGAATAAAAAATTTAAATAGAAATAAACACATAATCATAGAATAGTTGAAAAATAAAATACATAAATCAAATAACTTTATTATATTAATTTTAAATAAGCTAGATAAACTTACTAATTCTATCTAACGTACCTTCAAGATCAAATCTATTTATAAGTGTTGAAAGAATCACTTCATGGTTAGATTCACACACTTTCCACAAAGTTCTATTATGAGGCTTTCCATGATATTTAATCAATTGAATATTTGTAGCAATAATAAGGTTCTAATAATGAAGCACCACCTTGTGTCTTTCAAAATCCTCAAATAACAAGTGTTTTATTTTTTTATGATAGTACCTACAAATGCAAGTTACAATAACCACTATGGATCTAGGGGGATAAATTAGATCTTCTCCATCCATAACATTTGTGGTTAATTTTTTTTGCCTCTACACAATGACACAAGTAGTAGTCTATTCCCTCTTCATTGTTCTCAGGGGTAATTATTGAAAAAACATGCCCTACATTTAATGTTTAATCAACTTGTAAGTACATCTAAAAAATATAAATATCACTAATATATATGGTTGTATATTCAATTAAAAAATAAATTGTACATCTTGACATAAGATCTGAGATGTGGTCAAAGTTAGTTGATGATGCCATCTCATGATCTGTCAGTTGTTGGAGTGAATGGATACTATCTATAAGTAATATGGTTCTAAAGTACCATTCATCAACCCATTCTATAGACTCACATTCATTCCAATCAAATTACATACATGAGCAATAAAAACATGCCATATCCCTAGTATAAATAGTCCATGAACTTGAATTTGAGCTTTGAATGGAGTGGAAAACACTTAATCCAAGTACTATACTAAAATCTTCATACTTTGTCTTATGTTGTTCCTCTATTAACCAAAAGAATATTCATAGATGAGAATGTTTATTTGATCCATGAAAAATATTTTTATTACACCAACTCACAATAATTGTTCCATCAATTAAAATAGCACCATCCTTATGCTTTGTCTTCTCTCTTTTAAGGGATATTTTTACACATGCACCATCACCATCATGTTCCACTTTTCCATGTCCAACCTCAAAGAAACTCCAAAAATGTTGGTTGCCATTCTTCTTATGTATTCTGCTTAACTAGTAAAACATTTGAGAATTCTTAAATTATCCTACAAAATTATCTAACCAAATATAATGTGTAATAAACATGATTTGTCTTGCATTCATATTCATATAAAATATCTCAAAACAACCCTGGACAAACTCTGGAGAATGTGATTTGTCATTGCTCATAAAAATGGTACTCCCTCAAAATATTTTTGTTATCATCTATGCTAACAATTGCATGTCTAAGTGTAATATGAACAAAAATTACAACTTGAATTGAATTATAATATTGGGATTAAACCTCATTATGTTTTTTTATTGTGTATTTTTAAGAAAAATTCACAACTAAAATAATGATGCCAACTGGAAAGTTATTCTTTCATGATTTGTATTGATTATCTAACCATTTTAATTTGTGTGTGTGTCTTGCATATTGGTATATAATATTATTTTTTAATTCAAACATGAAATCACATACAAAAAAATTTTCATAACCAATTCACATCTTGATGACTCTTTTCCATCTTTTAACACATACTTGACAAATTCATACTTCTTATAATCAATTAGTTGCTTTCCAAATTCATGTGAATTATCTTCATGTAAACAACTAGTTAAATTTGAAAAAATAAAAAAAATATTAAATGTTCCATCTAAACATTGTTTGGAGGAAAAAAAACTCTCCCTTAGATCTTTGAGAGAAAGGACCTTGGATTAATTCTCTTGATGTTTCAGGTGGGGAATACACCATACATTCCTGCAAAATTTTCTTAGTATGTAAAGTATAATGTATATGATGAAAAACATCAAAATACATGGTGAATTCAACATGTACTTTATAAAAACATGTGGTGTGTGCTTGGTTAATTTTAACATAAAAAGACTTGCACATCTCAAAGGGCCTTTGTCTAATTATTAATTGGCCATTAAATTTTTAAATAAACTTTTTATAAAATTATATTTGTGTCATGTCTGAAATTTGTTTTACATGTGTCCCTTGATTTTTTGAGCCTTTTATTCTTTTAAAAATGTATTTTACATTAAATGATACCCTTGTGTTGTCATGCCAAAAAATTTCAATCAATTGTTTTGTTCCTTCAAACAAAAACTTATCTTTTTGTGGGAGTCTACCATTAAATGCCCAACAATTTGTGAGTGAAGGGTCATCAAGCCTTATTCTTCTTTTTATGGCATTTATTATATATTTTCTAGTAAAATTCAAATATTTACTTGTTTCATTAAGAATTTGAGCTTTAAATTTTGACTCACTCATTGTAGGTTCCATTATTACTCATCTTGCCACATTACTGTTTTAATTTCAACTTTTATTGCCTATTGCCTTAAATGCATTAAATACATTATTTACTATTGCACTATATTTTCCTTACATGCTTAATGTTCTTAACCCCTAATTGTGCATCACAGGGTGCATTTTTTTCATTTTCATTAATTAAACAAATAATTGACATTGTTCTATATGGCTTTTGTTCTTAAATGCATAGTTCTATACATGTTGAGGATGACATTAAAATTTTATTTTTGACATTTTACCTTCCATAGATTCTATTATTTTTTCATCTATTTAAACCAAATACTTTGGTATTTGTCTTATTATCCTTGGAGGTGTGGGTGTAGGCGATATATTTTGTATTAAATTATGTGATGTTAACACTTCAACTATATTAGGGACATTAGAGGGTTGAATATCTAAACTAGGGGTTATTACATTCCTCTTCATTATAAGACACGTAATTAGGGGTAATTATTTGATGTTGATTATCATCATACTCAAAAATTTCATTATAAATGGATCTTTCATTATATTGTTTTTGTCTATACGTTTCATCATTCATTACAAATTCATTATTTACATTCTCTACATTTTGAATTTTATCATGTCAAAAAGATTGACTTGGTTATATTATCTCATTAAACACATATGTAAACTAAATTATATATAATTGGGCATGTTATTATCATTAGTAGTATTACCTAGTGTAAAAGAAGAACCTTCACCTTATCTAGAAGCTCTTATGCATGCCCTCCTATCTACTTGTAATTTTATTTATTTTTCTTTTTTATGCTCAATTTTCTCATTTGTTGGATTTTTTATTGGTCTTTTGCAATGATTTCTTGAAACCATTATTTATCTTTACCAAAATAAGAAAACTGTAGATTCCTAGTGATTCAAACAAAATAGATAAATAATTCATGAAATTCACATAGTTGAAGCAGAAAAACAAGTTTGTATTTACAAAAAAACAAAATAAAACTCTCATTTTCATGGAAAATGCAATAAGAATTCATGAATCATAATGGGTGTGCATGATTAGAAAGAATGCACACCCTTTGGGATCCATAGATTAATGGGAAAATACATTTATTTTCTACATAGTATTATGAAAAGGGTGTACACCCTTTGTAAAGGGGTATACCCTTCACAAAGGGTGTAAGCCATTTGAAAAGGGCATACACCCTTTTCGTATTTACAATTTTTTTTGCCTACTTTCCCTCTGATTTTGCTTTGGTTTTAGGCCTGAGGGGTCCCAAATTTGGCCAAATTCTATCATGGACCAGCCAAGGAAACTTACAAGTAATTTAGGCATTTTTTTCCTTTTTATTGACATGTCTAGTCAGATAGATTTTATTATTTAAAAAAAATTATATGGGTTTGTAAAGTAGAAAGTTTAGTTTTCATATATATATATATATATATATATATATATATATATATATATATATATATATATATATATATATATATATATATATATAATATTAGAATATTATTTATAATTATTATTTAATTTCTATGTAACATAGATCCTAATAGTCTATATACATATCTAACAAATTCACTTATAACTTTTTGAATATTAATTAGACACTTATAAAACTTATATCTCAACAATCTACACATTGTCAACTATGTTTTAAAAAAATGATTTTCATGAAGTTAAGGTCAAAAAGTTGTGTTTGTAGGCTTCCAATTTCAATTTTCTAGCTATCTTGATTTGTAAAATTATTTAAAAATTATATATTTAGTGAAAAATCAATAAAAATTATTCTCAATAATATTTGACATTTCACCTATCTATGTATGAAATTTCATACAAAAATTTAGTTGTTTACTCAAAAAAAGTGTGTTTTACACATGCACTCTCCTTATCTTTTTACAAAAAAAAAAAACCTATTGTCATAAATGCAACTATTTCACACACTTTTATCATCTGGGTATTAAGAAAAATTATATATTTAGAACCTAAATTCAAAATTCCATAATTCATGTTTTTATGTCATTGTCAAATTTTTTTTTTAACTATGTATAACATTCTCTCCAAGTTCAACTATTGTTATTTTCAGAAAAAAGGTGTCGCTTTATACACCACCTTTTATCCCCCATTATCTTTTACCTACCCATATTTTGATAATGTGAAAGTAAAAATTACACTTTATATTTTGACAAGTATGAATTATTAAAAGTCCAAAATCATGAAGTACAAATTGAAAGTTTTATAATTGACAAGTAATCAACTTAATGTTATAAAAGTCTCACTTGCATTTTGTTAGTTAGGGTTTTGGGTGAAAAGTGACTTGGAGTTATCTTTTATTTTAAAACTCAAATTTATATTTTGGGCACCTTTTATTTTATGAAAGTCCTTTCAAAACTACTAAAGACGAAGAAACTTTACATGGATATATTTGACACCATATCACACCATGATATTCCATTCCACTTCAAGGACCATACCCATCTGTTGCATGTCACTTTCCAATCATTTCATAGATCTAGGATGCCATAAATAGAATAACTCACCTATTTTTCATGAGGGTTCTAGATCTACATGATTTTCCTATTAGGCATTCAAGTTTGGACAACTACATCTCACCTATGACATCTTTTTATATAAAAGTGGGCGAACCCCATGGCCCAATCTATCTTTTCATTTCTAGTTATATTTTTATTCATTTTGGAATGTATTTACTATAAGCTATAACCTTTGGAGCAAAATAAATTAAATATTTGACTTTCATGTCTTTGAGAGATTTCTATGTAAGCAAATTATTTAAGTATTTGTCAAATATTTGTCTATTGTTTTCAATCATAATAAATTCATTTGTGGTATTTTTACCCTCATAAAACTATTACTTTATAAAAATAAAGAAAACTTTTCCTTTTTCAAAAAATAGCTAAGTATTGCCTCTGATTTTTCATTTGTATAGGTCTATGCTTAAAAATTTTCAATAAATTTTACACTCTATTACGTTTATCAAGAAAATATTAAAAACCACTATAACATTTGGTGTAATCACCATTTTTTATTTTCTACAAATTTTAACCCTTTTCTTAGACAAAAACCCGGTTATGATCAAAAGCACTAAAGAGTGAAATTTACATAAAACTGGTATCTCATCAGTTGTATCATATTTATTGAAAAGAATTTGACCTTTTCTAGAGATTAACCTAAAATTACCAAGGTCCCATATATTTTAAGGTTTTTTTATTTTATCATTAGGAAATTGCACAAGAAGGTACAAGATCAAGACATGTGCAATCCTATGTGACAATATTTTTTGGTATGTCTGATGGATCCTAAATATTACAAAGATATTAGTTCTATTCTCATCAAGCATTATAAAAATTTCATGCAAATATAAAATCACCTAAAAACTCCATTAACTTATGAATTCAAATTTTTTAGGTTCATGTATGTCAAACTAACAAAAGAGATCATCTACTAAAGGTAAGAGGCATTATTATTTAGAATTGTCATTTCTATCTGAAAAGAGATCAAAAGAAATAACCCCTCATCCTAAGATATATGCTATGATTCTTTTTCCATATCCTATGGTAATTATTATCACATTTATTTTAACCCTTTGATGAGATGGTAAATCTCTCCTCATCTAAGTGGAACAATGGAAAGACCTCTAGGATTGTGGGTAGCCTAAGGATGAGGTGAATCTCTAGATACAGCTACCTCCCTTGATGCACCACTTTGGATTGTAGCTAAAATTAACTTGGGGGTTGAAAAGGGAGAAGTATAACTAAAATAAAACTAATAAAAGGGAGGTGATACACCAAATAACATGATGACATCCAACCATATTCATATTACACTTGAAATTAAAGGACAAACTAAACATACACATCTCCAATCTTCATCTTCTCACATCAATGTTACATTATGAGGTTATTGATGAATGTGAAAATATAAGAGGACTAGACAAGAGGAATATGAGGTTAATAATTAATAAGCCACCTCAATAAATATTAAACATATCCTATAACACTTCACATTCCCTACAAGAAGAAGTTTTCCAACTGCAAATAGATGATAAAATGAAATAACATGCTAAGGAATCTATATTCTTCACTCAAGAAAAATCAAACATTCCAAATGAACACACTAATAAAAATAATGAAAGAGGTAAAAATAAATATTATTATTGATCAAAAGGTATACATTTTAGTAGTAGTTTTCCATACTTAGTTGTAGCATCCAATACAATGCTAAAATGGCTAGTTCTTATAGAACTTATGAGTGAGAGAAGAAGAGAGAAGTCCAATGGTCACAAGGACACTTGTAAATATGATCCAAGGATTTAATTTTTAATGTTGAGATGGTATTTTATGAACCATGTAAGGTCCAGAAATACAAATGTCAGTCCGAGTCATAAACCTTATGAAAAGTGGCATGAAACTTTTCATTCTAGCTTAGAAAAACTACTTGCATGATTGGCCTTTATTGAACACATCATAACTTATTATGATAATGTTAAATGATTTCAATATATGGTACATAAATCATACATTCCTCTCCATGAATTGTTTTTAGTCATGTCCATTTAGAACCACCTGGAAAGGAGCAATCATTATCTATTATCCAAAAAACAATTCTTTCATGCACCCTGCACACTTGGACTTCTAAAATTCATCATATTTTAATGAAAATACATGGGGTGGGTAGTGTATGAAACCTTTCAATACCCTTCATGTCAGTATAAGTACCAATGACACCTTAAAAATCCATTCACTTAAAGTTTTCACACTTCTCCCTAGTTCATCTACTAGGTCAATTTCAAATAGCTAAGGTGAAGCACCTAGTTTGGAAACTTAGGATTTTTTTATTGGAAAAAAATTTCCATATTAAGTTATAATAAGTATTAATCTTTCTCTCATACTTTATTTCATGTCTTAAATCCTCTTGTATCTTTCACAACATAAAAAATGGTCAAAAATACCATATTTCTACCATGTTTGTATAGATCTGTACATCCAAAAAGCATGTGGAAAATATTTATGGAGTAATTTACAATTTATAATAGTTTTAATGGTACAAATATTCAATTAAATCATCTTTCCAACTCCATTTTCACAAACTAGTCACTACGAAGGGTTTCTAAGGGTTTAAAAAAAAAATTAGTCTTAAGGTTGGCTCATAAAGATATAACATCCAAAATACCAAAAAAATATTAAATATGGTTTTAAACAACCGTTAAAACCTCCCCTAACTCATTTGGTACCCATGCATAGTATCATGAAAGATATATGTATCAAAACTTGATCTATTAAGCTCTTTTTCTCCTTTTACATAAATCTGAGTTGATTTCGAAGCCAAAATGGATATTCTATGGTTTATCCTAAAATTTAAGGTATTTAACATGTCTCAAATGTCATAAAAAACATGTCCAAATTTTTTTAAAATCTCACCAAAGTCAACAAGTGAAGTTGGACTCTCATTTGCCTTCAAGGCCTAGCCATGCCTAGTAGGCCTGTCTGCATCTTCAAGATTAAAATGATTTTTTGATGTATTCCCTAAATTACACAAGATAAAACACATCAAAAATGATTAAATATACATGTTTAAATCCAATATAAATTTCTTCTCATGAAAAAATTTAAATTGACCTCTTGTTTGGCCTTTAGGCATAACCATGCCTCAATATGCTTGATTGTAACTCTCGGAGGGTAGGTTACCCTATTAAATTCAAATTTTTCCTATTTTATTTATAAACTTTTCATAGGTGTTATTTAAATTTATAAACCTATACTCAAGGTTAAATAAATCTCTTATTTACCTTTTTTTCTCATTTCCCAAGGTTACAGGGTTTATGTATGAGGAAAGTGCCCTCTATCTAAGACAAAAAAAGGGAAATCTACCTATTTTATCATAATAATTGAGTTATTGAGTATAATAATAAACTAATATAAATATATTTTACCAATTATTATCCCTTTTTAAAGTCCCTATACCCCAAAACATCCTCAATTTCGAAGTCAAATTTTTCATACACAAATTGTGTAGGGTTCCTCCAAACTGACTATGTTTTGCATGTTTGGGAATTTTATTTATTTTATTTTTGATATGTTAGGATGTATATATTCCCTAAAAAATTCCAAAAAGTTTATTTAATTCAATTAATCCCTTTATTTCTCTTACATATTCCTCATTCTCTTTGCTCAATCAAAAATGGGTGACCCTACCTGTCTCCCTTAACAGTGAAACCTGTAGGTAATCTTTGTAAAACTATACCTTGAATGTAGTGCTCCAAGACATAATTTAATGTTTTAAGGTAATATATTATTATTTTTTTACCTTTTTACATTTTAATATATATTTCAAATATTCTCACTCACTAAAAATTGCTCAATGTCTACCCTATTACAACAAATTATGTTTTTTTTTACCTTGGAAGGAAGTTACTTGTAGGTGAATGTGGCTCCACCTAAGGTTGGTAGAGATGTTTTTGGACTTACCTTATATAATTATTACCATATTATACCCTATCAAATATTTTATTCACTTTATTTCTCTTGTGAGTCACAAACTATGTTCCCTTTCAGACCGAGACATTTGTCCTTAACTGACTTTTGTAGGTTATTACTAGCTTTTAATGAGCTTGGTTTTGATATTTTTTTAGATATAGTTTTAATTTGATAGTCATATATTATATATTATTTATTTTTACCCACTTTTTTTGAGCTAATATACCACAAAAACTCATTGATTGATTCACAACCTATTTCCCAATTGTAGGTGGACATCTAGATCATTTGTATGGACTGCTAGGTGTTTTTGGAGGCTAAACACAATATTTACTTATCATTTAAATATTTTATGTAATTAAATATAATATTAACCATTTTTAACCACATTTATTCATTTTAATTTCTTAATTTTCAACCATAGGTATCTTTAAAACTCATGCATGTATACAATACTACCTGTATTTAGTATCTTTTCAAGCAACTTTAAGATCTCCAAAAACCATCTTTAATTTGTCATCTACCCTCCAAAATTTGTAGAGGTATTATTTATGATAGATAATATTAATAAATATTATTTTAATACATCAAAATATCAAATATTGATGTTATATGGCATTCATAACAACTTATAGACCTATGTTCTATGTTTTTAGGGAGTTGATCCCTAAACACAATCATATCATGTTTTGGAGGCTCTCTCACATCAAGATACAAATTTTAACCTTAAAATGAGTATTTTATAGCCTCCCCAACTAAATAATTTCTTAGATAAATTTTCAACATGTTTGAAATATTCAAAACAATACTCTTCTTTTCTCTATATTGTCATCTACATGCGTGTTTTCTAGTGTGTAGGTAGTAAAGTTCCATTATAGTCAATGAGTATTATTTTAACTCTAAACTAAGTCTTGAAATTATATTAACAGTTTAAATATAATTTTATGGTGATTAAAAGACTAAAATAAGACCTCAAACTTCTTTTTCAATGTTGAACTCTCCATTAGCGCACCTGTAGATGAGTTGTTCATGGCAAACTATCTGTTTACCCTTGCATATAACTATGACTATGAATATTGTTTTGAGAGAGAACTTGGGTTGATATGAGTTAGGAAATAAAATTGGAAACATGTTAATCAAATTGACACAACCCTTTGAACAAACTTGTAAATCATGAAAATTATAAAACAATGGAAAACTACCAATCAACACAAAATTGACTAGTCTACAAACTTGAGGTGAATTTATAATAAAATAAAATTTGAAGTTGAGAAAAATAATGGGAGACATGAGGGTACATATCTAAAATAATTTGGAACCAATATCAACAAGTGGATTTTATGAATATTCTCAAACCAAGGTATAATATGTAGGGTTCATAGATTAGCAGGTCGATTTGCATAGTAACTTTTTAGCAATGGTTAATAAATAAGGATTTATAAATATTAAAAATAATTAATTTAAAATTAAGGAATATAAAATAAATACAACCTACCCAAGGTGTTTGAGCTAAAACCTCATGAGTTGTTTGTACTGAGCAAAAACTCGAAGGTCACTTTAGTGTGTCTAGAAAGCCAAGAAAGGAGTAGAATAATTTTGGCCTCAAAATGGCACTCTAGATCAAACCAAGCATGGTGAAGATGAAGAGTCAAATTTCAACCTTTTTCAAGTGGTACACTTCCCAAGGATATCATACTACTACCATTTTATTCTCTTTTCACTAAAAAACTACATTTTCCTCTAATGAACCTACAAATTTTAGTTAAAAATAGTGTATTAAGACTTATTAGGACATATGTCATGTGAAATCACCCGTTTTGATGTTCACATTTCCTAAGAGACCTGTACAACTCATTAAATGCTCAATTTTAACACTTAAAATGACCCAAAATGATAAATGGACTAAAAGACTAATTGGCCAAGGATAGTATAACATTAATTGACATATATTAACATATAATTAACCCCATGACACTCATATTACACCCCCTATTTACCTAAAAAGTCAATGTTTTACCTATAGGTGCCCTAATTTAACTTAAAAGTCAAATTTGGTCAACAATAACTCCTATCAATTTCATACCTCCTATAATGGATAGAAATCTAGATTTTATAGCTTTCAATGGATCCAACCCACACTATTTGTCATATCATGATGATATACCTCCCTCAACATTGAAAAGCCTATCATATTTTATTAATGAAACCTCTACCACTACTGTAGAACACATACAAGATATTACTAACCTCTGTTTGATCCATAACATAGTGAAAGATAATGTTGTAATCAGAATTTTAGTCTCCTCTTTCAAGGGAAAAACTTTAAAATGGTACAAAGGTCTTGTTCATAGTTCCATCTGAGTTTGGAATGAGTTAGGCATCGCACTATGTAACCAATTTGAAGATAAGAGTGACTACCTTTCTTTGGTTGAAACGTTAAATGTTATTGAAAGACCTCGTCATGAACATATGACTGGCTTCAATTACCATTTCTAAAATACCTAGAAAATAATCCCAGTCTTGCTTAAACCCACTATAAATAATGCTTTTTTATATTACTTGAGAGCCATAAATAGTGATAAAGTAGTAATAATTGAGTCAATGGGTGACACCTCACTTCCCACAGCTTACGAAATTACACTAAGGGCATAAAATTAATTGATACAAGTTGGGAGAATAGTTCCAAGGCCACCAATGCCCCTATTTATAGAGATAGTTCCTATTATACCACCTATAATTACTCTAATTCCCATAACATAAAAACCACTAGATTTCACTCCTACACCTATGGATGACGTATATGAAGCTAAATCATTAATCAAAAGTTTTGGAAATGAGTTGGTAGTAGTGAAGAGGTAGTAAGACCATCATTACAAGCATTTTCATTAGGCTAATCTTGCATACCAAGAGAATAGATGACCATATCATGGAAACACATAATATTAAGCTCAAAATATGTAGCTAAGGCATCCTAATACCCATGCTTTACTAACACTAGGGACTTCTAAGTCCATGGTTTCTATGCAAAATAATTTGGCATAAGAATATGAGTGGTGTTATCCTTGCAATCAGCCACATAACTAGAAAACTTGTCATAATGGTGTGATCAGTCAAGAATTGATGGTATAAGACATAACAAGGATTCAAGGATAAAAATAATAATCTACTTCCAAACAAGTAGACACATAAGAACCTACTCAAGGTCAAGAAACTCTCTTAAACTAAAAATCAGATGACTTTGGTGGCATAACTCAAGATGAAGTATTTTTCAATGGTAGAGCACCCATAGTAGCTAATACACTTTTTAAGAAAATAATAGTAGATGTTGATTATCCCTCCTTAGTAGAACAAGCCTCAACTTTAAAATTTTCAATCGAACTAGAAAAGAGCAATACAGTGTAAAGACCACCCTTTGTACCTACAATCCAACCTAAAGAAAGAATATTGACTCCAAATCTTGTGAAAGAGGATGCCATTCCCAATAAAGCACAAAAAATCATTGGTAATATCCCTTTCAATATATTTGAATAAATGAATAAAACTAATTTAAATGTCACTATGTGGGAATCCCTATCTATACCTACGTAAAGGGACTTGCTACAAGAGGCTTTAAAGAATTTTTATATATCAAACAAAGTTCTAGCTAAGGGACCTATGGATGCAACTATTTTTTCTCAACCACAAGATGACACTATAATAGGTCATAATGGTAAGCCTCCTATCTTCTATCTTTCTCTCATAATAGGGAAGCATTTGGTTCATAATTGTATGGTAGACTCCAAGGTTATCAATTTATTAATACCCAAATACAAAGTTGATGCTCTCATAATAACATATGCACCCATCAATAAGGGAGTAGTACAATTGGATGGGACTCTTTTCTAAATAGTAGGAACAATAAAATGACTAAACCTCACTATTCATTATTTCCGAAGCCTACCAATTTTTCAAGGAATTTTAGTTATAGATCATCCTCATTACTTTGCTATTTATCTTTCAATAGATTTCACTACAAATATAGGAGGATATATTTTTTCAAATTGGTCTCATATGTTACTCAAAATGAGATATGGAACAAGAGTAATAATAATATTTGATTCAATAGAAAAATATGATATAGAGCCATACAATCCTATCCCTCCTATAAAAATGAATTATACATTGTAATATCAAGAGGAGGAAATGGATCATGGAAACCTAACACTCATAGAAGAGTTTCTAGACACTCATTTGGATGAATGGGGATCAACCTTTCAATTTGATCCTTATTATTATGTATAGGAAATTAGGGACATACTACAATCATGAGAAATATACAATTATCAGGAATTTAGTCAAACCAATCGAAGATTTTCAAGGGATGTGGTAATTATTTTTTAATGGCTCAAGAAGTAGATATGGTGAAGGTATGGGAAATAGATTAATATCCCCATGGAAGGAGAACTACTTTTAATAATTTAGACTTAAATTTAGTTATACTAATAAGTTATCTAAATATTAATCCTTGATTTGAGGCCTCCAATTAGCCAAATAAATAAGAATCATGATTTTTTAGATATTTGGTGACAAAGAGCTCATTTTTCAGCTAGTAAAATAAAAAAGCCTAACCAAAAACAATTTTCTAAGGTTTTACAAACACAAGGTTTGTGACATATTATAAGACTTCACTACCTTGAATATTCAAGTACCAAGGGTATATACTAAATATGTTACCACATGGCCTCAGTGGGAGTACCTGTATAACTTACCAGTAGAAATAAAAAAGAAGAATAACCAACATGTGAGGCTGATAATATGGCCATATATCCCTGATAATGCAACTAATTGTCATGTTTTCAATAATGATGAGCAAATTGTCATTCTTTTGAGAGAGGAGGTTAAGCATTCAGATAGAAACCACCCAAGATTATAAGACCAATATGGAAATTAGATTATTTGGATAAAGACTAACAAGTTGCTTATGGGTCTCATCATATTGGAAAATATCTTAAATTCTAATGATCAACTAAAGGGCGAGAAAATAATATCATAGTGAATGAAGATGATTGTGAGCTGATCATCATCTTAGAATGCAAGTCCTGAAAAATAGGAAATATATGTAATGGCTTTAAAAATAATATTTTGCTCATTTATGTCAAGAGTTTGATGATAAATTCACATGGAGTTATCATGATCTAAGAGGATTTGATCCAAATTTAGCTCAGCAAACTATAGAATTGGATGCAAAAAAAAATTATGTTAGATAGAAATAGAGACATCAATCTAAACATTAAACCTCTGATGAAAAATGATCTCTCTAAACTGATAGAGGTTAATATAATATATCTTATTAAACATTCATATTGGGTAAAAAAATTGGTCCCTATTAGAAATAAATATGGTGAAATTTGACTGTGTGGACTTTAGAGACCTAAACAAAACATCATTGAAATATCATTATCATGTTCCCCTTATGGAACAAATTCTATAGATGATATCAAGATTTGAGAGGTTCTCCCTCCTAAATCATTATTTAGATTACAACCAAATCCTAGTGTAGGAATCAAACTAATTTAAAACTACTTTCACCACCAAATAGATCATGTACGCATATAAGAACATGTAACTTTGTCTAACAAATGTGGGGGTAACTTTTAAGAGAGCCATGGATATCACATTCAAATGTCTAATAAATGAATAAATTTTAGTATATATAGATGATATAACATTTTGTTCAAATCATGTTGATGCACATCTAGACCACTTGAGGAAAGTTTTTCAATGGTAAAGGGAATTTGGTGTTTCCCTTAACCCAAAGTTTACAATACATGAGGGGAAGCTACTGGGATACATAGTATCAAAATAGGATCTTGGAATAGACCATAAGAGAGTTAGATCCACATCTTCATAAGAAATGGTTACAGAGCTTTCTTGGGAAGATCAAAATTTTAATAAGATTCATATCAAATTTCACCTTTATCTTAAAACCCCTTACTACAATGTTGAAGAAGGGATCCACTTTCAACTAGACTCAAAAGGGAAATGATAACTTTGAGGCCATAAAATAGGTTATTTCTCAACATCCTACCTTGGTTATCAATAAGTATGAGAAATACTTTATTATCTATGCATTTGGAGGGGAAGGAAGCACCTCAACCATTATGGCTGAACATAATCAGGAATATTTAGAATATCTAATATCTTTTTTCAGCCAATCGTGAAAAATTATGAAGATAATTATAGTTTTGTGGATAAGTAGGTATATGGGGTAATCATATCTCGCAAAAAGTTCAAAAATGTGCTCTCCAACAAAAAAATACATCTGATGGTGAGTCATCAAACATCAAAGACTTCCTACTGAATAGGGAGATGAATGAAAAAGGAGAATGATGGATTAGAAAGGTCATGGACTATGATGTGGATATCATGATCACCAAAATTGTTAGAGGAAAATGAGTGTGTGAACAAATAGCTTCTAACATCAAGATTGCTAAAGTATTATCTGACATAGTGTATGCTCAAAATACACTGTAGCCATCCAACCTCCCTATTTTCAATAGCTAGATCCAAGACATGACCAATTTCTTACAAAGTGGTAAATACCCTTACAACTTCTAGAAATCAAAGAAAACATATTTCTAAATTCAATCTATTTCATATGTCCTAGTTGATGGAATACTATTTTGAAAATATTTGAATGGAGTTATGTTGAGATGTATTGAGTATGACCAAGTTCTCAGGGTACTCCAAAAATTCCATAATGGCCCATTAGGAGGCCATTTCCTTGTAAAAACCACAACTATCAAAATAATGAGAGGAGGTTATTATTGGCCTAATTTATTCAAAGATTCCCACCAATTGGTAAATAACTATGAAAAGTTTTCTTACTTCACCAAATAATACATGTTAGATTCCCTTTCTCTCAGAATAATTCATGTAGATCAACCATTTGCTCAATGGGGTTTGGACTTCATAGGCATGATCAACCAACCATCAAGAGTAGGACATAAATGATTTCTCACTAAAATGGATTATTTTACATTATGGAATAATAAGTTGCATTAAAATATGATATAGAGGCTTCAATTCTATATTTTATGGACAACATAGCGTGAATTTTCAGTGTATGCCATACCATTATCTCTAATAATGCTAAAGCTTTTATGGGTACATAAGTTAGTGAATGGGCTATCAAGTATAATGTGTATCTGAGAACTTACTCTAATTATTATCCTAAGGGTAATGGATTGATTGTGTCAACCAATAAGAACCTTATCAAAATCATAAAAAGGACTATGGAGGATAACAAAGTGACATGGCATATGAAATTGAAATCATTACTATCAGCTAATAGGATTAGAACAAAAAGAGACATCGATAATTCAACTTTAATGTTGGTATATGTAAGAGAAACATGACTACCACTATCAATTGAGATGCCATATTTAGAGTTAAACCACCAATTGGACTTAATTTATAATGATTAAATGATGGTAAGGCTGGTTGAATTGATGGAACTTGAAGAACTCAAAAATCAATCAATGAAAATCTTGGAAGTAAATTAGGCCCAAATTAAGAATACTTTTTATAAGAAGGCATTTAAAAGGAACTTTTATGAATAAGATATTATCCTCAAATGGGATGTAGACAAGGCTAAACTAAGGAAGCATAAAAAATTTGATGTGATCTAGAGTGGTCCATACATTATTACTCAGTTCAAAGGATGTAATGCATTCCATCTCTCAAATATTGATGGAGAATTATTGCCTCTCCTAATCATTGAGGTATGCCTCAAATCATTCTTTTGAGGTAGGAATTTGATCCAAAAGTTTAAATTTTATATATGGTAAGGTTAGTGGTGTTCTTCAATAAGTGATTTTATGTGGGTCAACTCATTAGGAATTTTTTTCTTAGGTTGTGTTGTTTATTCCCTATTTTGTTTTTCTATTTTCATATTTTATTCATGTCTAGGCAAGTATTAGTTTATTTTTCTCTAGGTTATATTTTTTTAGAATTAAGGTTGGCTCCATGCCCAATGTCTTAGAATGATTAGTGGGAAATCATTTCACATAGGTTGCTAAAAATGTTGATATTTTTTCCCAAAATTAGAATTACACCTGATATCCTAAGGGATACCCCCTTTGTTTTTTAAGAAAACGCTTAAAAACCACCATAGGCCCATCATTCCCTTTTGAAATTTGGAATCCAAAACTCTAAATGCAATTTTCACTTGTGTAAATTTCTTTGTGAGTTCTCAATAATATGAAGCACCCATATGTAAGATTGGTAAAACATGGAACTTTCCATGTACTTTGAATGTATGGAAACATGAATAATGTATGGTAGGATATACATCCCACCAAGCATCAAAGCCAGTGTAATCTGAAACTTAGCATGCACTTTTCATATTTTCAAATGATCAAAGTACATGATGGACTTTAGATCCTGCTAAAACATGAAAACACCCTTATATAGAATGTGGAACTCATAAAGCACTTTTCACCTTCATAAACATGTAATGTGCACATCGAGTCCTGTATTCCACCAGCTACCTTTTACTAATACCCTTTTATATAATGACAGACCCTATGAACACTTTGCATGTTTATAAATGTACAAAGTGCTCCATGGGTTCCACCTTCTACCAAACACCCATTCACAGAATGCAAAACCTTGAGTGTAATTTTCAGATTTTTAAAACATGCAAGGTTCCCTCAGAGTTTTGCCTTCCACTAAAATAATCCAATCACCTCCCATGGACATATTACCTACTCAAGGTAGCTCCTAATTCTACCACCAACCATCATTACCATATTTAATGTAATGGTTTTTCATATAAATCTAAAAAACTTAGGGATTTATTTATCATTATTTAAATCTTAAGTGCAATTTTTGGATCTTTAGATACTTGTGCCATTCCATCATATCTTTATCCATGTGTAAAAAAGTACCTAGGCAGGTTTTTAACTCTTAAGCTACATGATACACAATATTCCCCTTGAAATTCTTGTATTACTTTTCACATTTTGAAATGTTTTCAAAAAAATTCTTTATATTTTATATGGAAGGTTTTCAAGATATCTTCCATATAGTTACCATTATTTTTAAAAAAGTGTTTTAGTGTTTTTTGTATTCAAACATTACTACATTAATACTTAAACTAAAAGTTTTAGTCATAGGATTAGGGTTTATAGGGTTTAATTTCAAGAGATTCATTATCAATATTTCCCCTAATTTGTCATTATTAAGCCTTGGAGATTTCCCTCTTATTTTCATAACAAAAATATAGGGTTTCATTGATCCAAAGGAATATTCTTGAAATCTATAAAATTTTCAAACCATAAAAATACTACACAAAATTCTCTAATGTCCTTGAAGATTAGGGACCTATTTAAAACACCTTACACCCCTTATGGGGTCTACCCTTGATGAAAGTAACTTTCCCCTGCATGAGCTATTCATCTTTGAAAAAATTAGACCTATGCCACACACATTTCATATCCTCAAAATTACCACTTAATTTAAACAATCTATACCTTTGTAGAGCTTTCACCTTCTTCAAGCACATCCTAGTTCTACTAGAGATTTAAACTACTCTAAACACTTGCATGTCCCACCAAATTTCATACTTGGTTTCTCATAAGTAATAGATTTAGATTCCATGCCTCCTAAGGAAATGAAGTTCAAATTTAAGGGCCCTAGAATGACTCCCATTCTAGACTTTAATGTTTTAAAGATAATAGATATAGACTTATGTCATATTAACTTAGGAGATTTATGAGCTAGAATAGGTGCAAATTTTAATAATGACTAGATCTAGAGTATCTATGACTCTAGCCTTCCATAAGTTTCAACCTTCCCATTTTTATTTCAAGTCCTTGATTTGGTCCTCACAATTGCCCAACTCTACGTTCCTAACGAAAGAGAGGTCTATAATGAGAAAGGTGAAAATATTCTAAATCTAAACCTTGATTTTATTAGCTTAGTATTTACAATTCTTGAGTCTCAGAGTTACTTAGATATCACTCCATAGATATCCACACAATTTTTCAAATATAATCAAGATACATGTCAAAATATAATCAACAAATAGGGTCTCAATTATCCTAAACATTCATCCACTAGGTTACTAAAGACTATGTATAGAACTTATTTTATTGATGAAGTAGGGAACATTATCATACTATTACAGAGGGTAACTCATAATCTTGATGCCAAGTGTTATAAATAGTGGATGTATTATTACATCTAGACCTTCCAACAAAATAAATAATAAAATCATTAGGACTAATTAATAAGTTATTCCCTTCACCAATAATTGATTGAGGTACACACAATGGGAAAGTTCTATATGACATCCTACATTGTATACATCTTTGCGAAGGGAAGGTTGTTCCTAGTCATCAAAATAGTTTATAAAGAGATAAATATAGTATATAAATACTCACATAATCTCACATTTTAGGAGAGTGAATGATGATTTCATCTAAAACATCATTAATATGTTTGATAAGGATCATGGGATAACAAGGTTCTCAAAGGTAAGAATGATGAAATTAGTAAATGGGGTTCTTACTTCACATAGTTACCCACCTTTTCTTACATCAGGGCTATTGAGTTCATCAATTATCCTTACACTCTTCCCCAGTATGTGAGTGATAAATAGGAACTAATGTAGTTGGTTAGGTAACTCATGTAAGCACACAATCTTCTTTCTTGTAGGCATAAAATAGGGATACATTTCCTAATTTCCATTGGTTGATACACATGCTAATTCCTCCTCAAGGCAATGTGTGTTGAAGCTGAGATGGGTCAAATGACATTGAAAACTTTCCTTTCTAGACCATTTTTTGATGTGTATAGAATGATTACTAATGCATTAGAACTTGTAACATATGTTCATGTGGCATACTATGAGGATTACTGAGAAGACTATAGAGATGGATAGGTTGTCACAATGAGATAGTATTATAGAATGTCTATTCAATAAATCAAGGATTATGATCTACCATTAGTCTCAGATGACGTGGTGTATGATGACTCAAGAGTCAACCCAATTTATTACAAATAAGTTATCACATGACCCTTACCACTAGTTAAGTGGTCAACTCTAAAATCCATTTCTCTTTTTCATATAACAACACATGTAATTAGCAAAACTATACATTGGTTTAAGAGCAAGGGTGTACAAGTCACAAGGGATACCATTGGGGTCAACGAAAATATTCTAAATCTAAAATTAGAGTGGATCACTTCATTAGTAAAGGGTTTAAGAGAATCATAAGAGGAACCACGAAAGAATAAAAATAAGAAAAAGACAAAGGCCAAAGAAGGAGAATAAACTAAATAGGGAGAAACTAAAAAACAACCAATTGATATTTCATCTAAAGATATTAGTGCCATATGGTTTTATAGCTTCAGATCCCATAGCTTTGACTCCCATGTTTATTGCTTTCCCTTATCATACTCACATTGTCCCAGATGTTTTATCACCTCTACCACCTATTTCCATTCCCCTTTAATCTTGAATATCCACTCCACACATAATTTCATATGCCACACACACTAAAATAAGCAAATCACAAATAATATAAGATGTTTAAGTGGACACACATGTTTCAGTATCAGTGGAATCTCAAGATTCCACTCCACATTCTATTTCTACCATTTCACCTTCCCCTTTCATTCCATCCCCTCCTTATATTCCACTAATAATCACTTTATTCCAATATCCATTAGTTTCTAACACTACCCAATAGTACTTAGCCATGGACTCAGTCATCTTGACTTGAATTTTGTAGGACACCCTAATTCTTGAGATGAGTAGTATTCTAATTTCATCTCCATTTTCTTTTCTTTAATCATCATCCTTGAGTGTTGGATTTAGAAAAACATCAAATTGTTATATTTTAACTTTTAATAATTCAATTCTTTCCTCTTTCTATCTTGAATTAGATTCCATGGAAACATCTTATTCCTCAAGACAAGACTCATAAGAGTGCTCTTGAAGTTTACAAGCATCATGACATGAATAGTATGGATCATATTGGGACTAAAAGGGAAGAATTTATTGATATGTATATTATTATTCCTATTAATATGGTTATATAATAATATTCTCTCTAGAATGGGGAAAATTGAGGACTATAGGGATGTCATGGCTCATAAGATTGATAGCCATTTTGATATGATTGTTGAGGTGTAAAATGTTGATCATAACAAGGCTAATAAGGAGGTTCATGGTAAGAGTAATTACCATAGATATTAATATTAACTCAAGTTTCAAATGAAACACAAAAAATAATAAAAATATTCAATTAGATATACCTGGGGTACTTACAACTAGAAGTTATCATTCAGATTCATCATTGGTGCTAACTTGTTTGCTTCTAAAAGTTGATAGTGGAAAAACACACCAACAATCTTTCCATTATCTTAGAACTTGGTCCCATTGAGAATGGTAGTAATTTTGTCACAAAATATTTCACCGTATAAGAGAGTTTTCAATCCTCTTATATATTTGGAAAACATGGGAACACTTTCAGGTATGTGGGTGTACCTATGGTTGACGTTCGCCTCTAGATTTAAGGGCTAGCTCCCTAAATGTATCCTGAAATGATTAAACCTACTTAACTAGTTGCATATGTTGAAAAGATTTATAATTTACATGAAATTAACCTTATATAAGGGGGTTGTACACCAATATGTCTTCCATATGACCATCATAGTTTCCTTCACTAAGAAATAAGACACACAAACTAACTTCCAAGTCTTATGGATTCTAACATGATTATTTTATTATGGAGGTGAGATGCATGAGAGATATCCAAGGTAAGTGAATCATAGGTTATTTACAACCACTAAGACTCATTTTAAGCTTAAAATATAGGCTCATACACAAAACAACACTTCATATGACCTATATAATTAGGAACTCTTACATAAGTATGAAATGATAAGGGGAGAAAGGATAGAGAATTATCACTTTGCATCACCATAAATCACTTAAAAACTTAGAAATTTTTTTAGTAACTAAAAATAATATTTTAATTAATGTTCAAGGGTAAAATATGACATAATACCAATATGGATTTACCATACATGGAGTGGAATTAGATTACAAAGGCCAAAATGGCAGCTACTTATAGCATTTGAGATAGAAGTGTGAAAATATAAGTACAAAGGTCACAAGAACAATTTTCATGCTAAGATGAAGAGTTACATGTGTATTATAATGTAGTATGAGATATACCATGGAATGTATGTTAAGACAAATGGTTCTCAAAACTATGTAATTCATGAAATGTGGTGTCGAAGTTCTCATTCTGTACAAGAAAACTATCTCCATCATTCACCCCATTTACAATGTCCCAAAATTTAGTAGGGATAGGTATAATTATTGAAATAAGAGGGAGGGTATAAATAAATTCCCTTCCATACATTTTATATATTCCTAATAATCTTAAATCTTCTAGATGTGAGACATCACTCCCTGTAGTTAAAGAAACTCCTTTTCAATCACCCCTCAGACTTAGCCTCAAAATTGGGTTCATTTTTACATTCAAATCCACACAAGGGAGTATATGACACTTGTAAAGACCCTAAATGGCCTTATATTTCTCAATTACACCTTAAATAGGCTCCCATTTGATGTTTTTATAGTTCTCACTATCTTGTTCACATTGGAAATTTTGATCGACTGAGATGAACCTACTAGTAGACATACTTAGGATATTTTAATATAAAATAAATGGAAATTAGGGGTTATAAAAAGTACCAATACTTCTCCTAAATTTGGTTTTACTTTTGGAAACCTCCTAGAACCTACACATTGTATAAAATAGTTAAATAAAATAACTCTATACCCTATTCATACATATAAGAAATGCCTCAATTTGATGGAAAGGGTATATAGAGAGTCCTATATAGGATAAAATAATTTCCCAAACTATTTTAGTCTATTTTTATGGTTTTCTATCTTCATTTCCTTCATTAGGTTTAGAAATAGTGTTTGTGAGGGTTTTGAGTCTTTATTGCTCTTAAGCTTTGCTCATAAATATATGACATTGTAATTGAAAAAAAATTCCACAAGAGTGATTTTTAAGACCCATATCAACCTCCCCAAACTCCTTGGATCTATATACATAAACTCCACGAAGATATGAGTCTTCAAAGTTAACATATGAAGCTTGATTTCCCATTTTGCACATCTCAAAGTTTGCTCTGAGCCTAAAAATGGATTTATTGTGATTTATCTACAATGTATAATCTTATAAACATATAAAATACCCCCATAAGAATATTATAATATAATATAATGCCTACCTAAGGCAAGAAGTAACATTGACCTCCCATTTGGGTTTTAGGTTTAAACATTGCCTAACAGACCTATTTACATACTTGAGGTTTCAAAACACCCTATTTAGTTTCCTCCTTCTATGATTTTATTATCATGTTGTATTATATGTAATTAAACTATAGGCACCTATTTTAAATGTTTGATCAGCCCCTAGTTCACCCTTTTATCTTCATTCTCCAAGACTACAAGATTTATGCACAAAGGGAGTACCCTCTATCTAAGACAAAATAGAGGTAAATTCCCATATTTTATCAAAAAAAAAAAAATTTGGAGGAGATTATCCAAGTCAAAAATATGATATTTACAAATTTACATCCTTTAGTCATGTGAGTAGACTCTCTAACTCTTTTAAACTTTGAGATAGACCTCTAAAAGATATACTGTGTTATGCCACATAATCATTTCTCTTATTTATTTCCATTAGTAGGAGATAACTGAGATTATTAATATAATTATGAATGTTTCCTAATTTTTTTTATCACCCTAACCTCCTACATAAATTTTCCCACACTTTGACTAATCAAGTCTAAGTGTAACCTCTGACTATGTCTCTTGTTCAAGACACCATACCTGTAGGTTACCTTGCATGTTAAATCTTGAGAACAATACCTCATGATATTTTTATACTTTTATATGATAATTATCATCTATTTAAACCCATTTACCTAGTTCTTATGCAATAAAAATATCAAAACATTTCTCTTTATCTCATTATTTACCACAACAGAGTCAACTATTTTGGAATGAGTAAGATCTTATAGGTGAAGATTCCTGTTGGGATAGGTTTCACATCAACTTGGGATAATTTTTATAATTTTTAATCATTTTAAATTATCTAAATTTGGTATATCTATTTTTAAACTCTTACTAAGGATGGTGTAGAGGTTAATAGTCAATTATAGGTGGATATTCTTGGAGTTAGGGACACCTATAGGTGTAGATAGGCTCAATACATTATATATCAACCATTTTTTATGATTATTATTCCCTTTAATATAAATTTTCACTTGATAATGTCATTAAATCATGAATATACCTTTCAATTACAACCTTGGGTGTAGGGATATTGTTTAGAACTTAAAGCATGTAGATGACAATGAAAATACTCAGTGAACAATTGGGCAACTTTAAGGCCCTCAACTACTGTCTTCTACTAAAAAATGCCTCACCCTTTTACAAAACTTATATCCTATGTGGAATATTAAATTTATGCTCATTTATATGCCTTAAATCCTTTAGTAACCTTGTTATATGCTATCAACCAAATGGTGAAGTGCTCTATTTTTGTCTCTTAGGTAAAGGGTCCCTAAATTCCATAGTCGTTATGTTTGATCATTGTTTCCACTTCCTTTTGAAAACATAAAACTTAAAATGGGTCTTCCATAATCTAAATAACATAAAAGGACTCCAATAAAGGTTACAACTTGTCCAATTTACTCCATCAAGAATTTTTAGTTCTCTATCATGCCAAATGTAGGTGGATTTTTGCATGTATAAAATCAAAGAATGAAAGTATATCTGAAATAATGCATGATTTATAGCCATTTGATCACTCATAATCCCATTATAATCTGTTAAAACATATTATATAAACCTTTAGGATATAAATACCATTCATGTAAGTCCTTTCCAATAAGTCATCTTCCAGTAGGGAACCTATACATGTTCATTAATGGTGGAAGACTATGTTCATATTAAAACTTATCTTCTCATGTTATCTATGATGCCACCTAGGGATTAAATTACCTATTCATATTGTAATATCTTGATAAACATGTTGATACCATAATTAATTATCCATGAATTTTATATAGATCTTCATTATATGTAAATTGCCATGGTTTTGAATGAACTTTCTATACAAACCTTGACTGTATAGGAGGACTAGTTATCGCAACTAATTACCTACAAATTTGGAGAATTTAAGATTATTTTTCATGCAATAGGGTATGTTAAACATCTTATGTCATTAATCACAACTCCATGGATGTGTTTTAGGGCTTTGCACAACTCACCTAGCTGATTGTGTATGATAGTCATAGAGTAAACTGACTATATGGTGCTTATTACTACAATACCATGCAAGGTTGCCTTGGGGAATGAGATTTAAATATTAAAGGATCAATATGATATTATTAACATGAGAATGAACCTATCATCACTCTCTAAATTCATTATCAAAGCATGGATATTTTGTAGATAGTAAAAACCTACTTGCAACATAGAATGGGGCCTTCTCTTACAACTTGAGATACTTAGATTATTCAAACACCTTAAAACATGAAAATAAGCATGGGTAAGATGAGGTGAATATTATCATTTCCTTTGGATTCAATCTAATAGCTGGATTGTATAAAATCATTCAAATAATTGGAAAACCTATAGGGTATGGGAAAAAGTATGAAGAAAAACATAGTCAATGTGTTAGAGATGATTAATAAAGCACAATTGAATAATATTTAAAATTTTTTTTATGAAAATTAATCTAAGTTTAATTTCACCTACCAAAGGTGTTTGACCTAGAATTTCTCCAACTATCTATACCAAGCACAAACTAGTTGACTAGTTCTATGTGTCTAGAAGGGCAAAGGAGTAAAATGATTTTAGAAACTTTTTAGAACTTAAAAAAATATTAAAGCATTTATATTAGTTTGAGGTATCTTAAGATAAATTACATGACCTTTCCTCATGAATCACACTCTCTCATGGGCCATACAAATACCAAACTCTTTATTTTAGTTGACTTCTTGATTTTCAGTTATAGAAACTACAAGTTTTAGATGGGACTAACATTCCTAATAGGAAATCTGACATATTGGAAATTTAAAAGAAAACTAGGACACTTAGGCACCCTGAAAACCATGCCACTTGCCTATATGACCCTTAAATGGTGCCTAAGTGACTCAAAATGATATATAGACTAATTATACCATGAATTAAGATAAAATTAAATTAAATTACATCAAATAAACTATAACACACAATATGAAAAAATATTAGACACCTATATAAGTTTTTACTATAGGGAGATTGACCCATTTTGACCTATGGTCAAAATGGTCAATAATACAATGGGAAATCCTCCAAAGCCATGCGACTTTGGTAATTTGAGGTTCATCTCTAGAGAAGGCTAGCTTCATTTCACTAAATCTGATGCAACTGATAAAATATCAATTTTATGGAAATTTCACTCTTTATTGCTTTTGATCCTAACTAGGTTTTTGACTAGGAAAAGGGTTGAAATTTGTAAAAACTTAAAATGGTCATTACACCAAATATTTTAGTGGATTTTAATGCTTGCTTTAAAAACATAATAGATAAAAAAAATTATATGTAGTTTATTTAAGCACATACTGATACAACTGAGAAATCAGAGGTAATGTTTATCTATTTTTCACAAAAGGGAAAAGCTTTATTTATTTTTATCAAAAAATATTTTTAGGAGTGTAAAAATACCACAAAAAATTTTATTATTATTTAAAATAAGAGACAAATATTCCAAAAATACTTAAACAACTTGCTTAATAAGAAATATCTCAAAAATAAGAAAGGTAAATCTTCAATTTATTTCATTCTAAACGATACAGCTTGTAGTAAATACATTATAAAATGTATAAAAATATAATTAGGAAAAAAAATATAGATTTGGCCATGGGGTCTACCCACTTTTATAAAAAAATATCTCATGCATAAGATGTAGTTGTCCAAACATGAATTATTAGTGAGAAAATTAGGCAGATCTGGAACCCTCATACAAAAGAAGTGAGTTATTCTAGTTTTAGTGTCCTAGATTCATGAAATGGTTAAAAAGTGACATACAAGGTTTGGGCATGATGCTTGATTTGGAATGGTGTAGTATGGCATGATATGGCATGGAATATCTCCATGAAATGCTTCTTCATCTTTAGTACCTGTAAAAGGATCTTCATGCAAAAAGAAGCACCCAAAATAGAACTTTGAGTTCCAAAATAGAAGATAACTCTAAATCAATTTTCATGCAAAAACCTAACTTGTAAAATGCAAGTGAGACTTACAAATTTATGTATTATCACTCATCAAAATTAAATTTGTAATTTTCACTTCATGATTTTGCACTTTTAACAATTCATACTTGTCAAAATAGAAAATGTAATTTGCACTTTCAAATTATAAAATATAAAGTGTAAAAATATGTTTTCTCTTTCTCAAAAGAGTTAAAAAAGATAGTTTAACATTTATAGTTACAAATTATAATGTTTTTGAAATGAAATTACAAATGGAATTTAAAATATTTGAAAATATTTAATCAGAGAAAAGATCAATCAATGTCTAGAACTTCTTAAGATTTTTTGTCATTCTCAGCCTATAGTTTTTTAGTATATGCATGAAAGGCCTTGAAAATTTCTTGCATTCATTTTAGATCTATCCTGTAGGATTAGAAGTGAGAGGCTACACAATATACTTGTATATTGAATAATTCATTCTTTAAATTCCTTATGCCCTGCATTTCTATTCTCATCTTATCAATTGTTCTTTCATACTTGAGAAAGTGGTGGATAGAACTTAGGGTGAAAACTTTGTCATTTGTAGGTTATTTCTCAACTATTCTCTAGATGCTAATATGGACTTATTCCACCTAAATGATATTTTTTGCATCATCTACTATTTGGCATGACATTGTGTTCATCATCCCATCAATGACATACAATAGATCAACCTCTTTATCATGAGCCTCCTTACCTTGGCGAGTAGCTTTTATTAATACTATAATATGAAATTAAGTAGACCTATAGATTTACTTGTGCTTAGTTTCATCATTCAATATTTTTTCAACAATGAGGACATCTATGTCTAGTGAACCTACAACTATCATTTTGGATAATACAAGTTTAAAGTTTGAATCTCTTCTTAATACTTATTGTGTTATTCTTTCAATATATTTTTCATATCTATAATTTTTTGATAGTTTTGCATCATTATGGAAATGACCTTATTACCTTTAGTAATTAATTCTTTCGACCATTCTTTTCTATCCCTTCTCATGTGAGCCATTTCTCACACTAAATCAATGAAAGAGTGATCGATATATTAACTGATTGGTTGCACTTCCTAAAATTGCTACAATGATCCAATAGGATATGTAAATTATTTTAATGCATTTGTAAGCTACTCCACTTGCTTCTTGAGTTCATCCTTGGTGGTCTTTTTGTGATCTATTCTCTAAGAGAGAGAGTTGATTCTAGTCTATACATCATGTTTGATTCCTTCTCACATTTTTTGTCTAAGGTGGATCTAAGAAATTTGATAATCTCCCAGCATAATATTTTCTTTTGATTTATCCAATGGGGGAACCATAATTTCAACATACCTTTCTCCCTTATCATCATTGAATATCGTGGAGAGGGTCCTAGGAGTTGGTTTTGGATTTGTCATGACCTCTAAGAGACCAAATTCTAATGTGTTAGGGTCTATTATCTACTTTATCTTATTTTATACTAACTAGGATAGCCAATTAGGAATAACCCCTTGTAGTTTTGATAATGTCACCAAAGAATCAATAACTGATGTAGTTGCACTAGTCAATACTATGAGCATAGAACATTTTGAAGTAGATACTACCATTGGTTGCTCTAGAGTTACTTGTGAAGGTTCACTTTTATCAATAAGTTACAAATCAATATTTGCATCAAGTACTTGACCTTCTCTAGTTTTAATTGATGGAGCTATAGAAATAGTGGGAGTAGATGGAATTGAAGTAATGGGAACAATTATTTCTATTGGGGAAGTACAAGGTGGAATAGACATAGGGGTTGTGATTATAAGGACATGTGGAAGGGTGGAAGCCAAAGTATTGAATGTATCAGTAAAATGGATATGATTTTAAGTGTTAATACAAAAGTAAAAATACAATAAAATTAGGTATTTTAGGCCTCCTCTTCTCCCTATATTTTATACTATGACATGAAAATTTGATTTACTCATCATGCATCGACAATGTCTACAATAAGTGCAGTTATTCTATTCTATCAAATTTTATGTGTTTATAGAAGGCCCAAAGTGTGGATAACAATAGAGATTAAATCACATCAATTGGATCTACTTCAACCATATTGTTGTGAAAATTTATTGTCATTTTCACTACCACTATATCTATCAATTTCTCAGTGTACTATGATGTTCTACTTGTCCCTATGGTCCATGTTGGAGTACCTCCAATGGAGTTTGTTTTAATCACTATAAAAAACATCCTAGTGGGTCACCCTTGATTTATATACCCCACCATGGAGTTTAGTTAAAACAATGCTAAGAGATGAATTCCCAAGTTAATTCTTCCCTAAATATCCTATGAGGAGGTGATGAGTTCCTACTCACAAGACAAAATGAATGAAAATAAAAGACAAGGGAAAAGACTTTAGGATCACATTTGGGCCACCCAAACCATATGCATTTGGGGAGAGCCGTAATTATGTTATTTTCATGCTTTTGGGATAAATCTATCGAAGAAAAGAATGATCACTTTAGAACACTTGAGTTATTTAAAGGGGATAGTAGATCATACACGCATCAATCATTTTGCTTAAAAACAAACCACTTCAACAAATAAGTAATAAAACATGAAACTCTTAAGAGTATTTATATAGTGTGAGAGTTCATTTTAATCACCAAAATAAGATGTGTTTTGAAAATTTTATTGGTCCCTTGGCATTTTTTTTGAAAGCTTCAAAAAAAATGAAAATGATTTAAACAAAAATATTATTAAAGAACTAATTCAAAATGTGAATTTTTAAGGTTAGAAGTATTTTGAATATCTTATTATGTCCTTTAGGTCCTATAAAACATGTTTTAAATTACTTTTTCTTAGAATCTCTTCATGAATTAAAAAGTCACTTCCCAGATCTTGTTCTCAAGTTTACATAGTGAAAAACCACAAAACATAGAGGAAAACTAAGTTACCACAACTTATAGGCAAATAAAGTATAGAATGTAATATAAATACTCTAGCTACAAAATTACTAATAACGGAGTAATATCACTACTCTAAGAGTCATGATATTACAACTTAAATTAAAAAAATTATAATAAATTACTAACAGTTTAAGGGCAATGTCATTGATTATTTGGCACTATTGTAACTTATGAAATATTGGTATTGTGATATCATGACTATCAAAGTTGCAATGTTATAATATGAGTAAGATCCTTGAAGTCAAAAAATAGTTAGCATAAATATAATAATTAGATGAAAAAAATGTATAAACAAAGGCAAAACCATGACCATGTTAGCTTAAATATTACCTTAATATTATGACTTTAGAGAGAGAAACTATGACTGCATAGGGGAACTTCACAACTTCGAGAAAAACATCCCTTAGCCTCTAATTTTCACCTATTCTAGTCAACAAGCTCAAATTTTTACATGAAAATTGTTAGTAGAATGCTCTTAAATGCCTTAGGAGAAACTTCATGGGGTGTGGGTCCCACTAGACATGCCATTTATGATCATAGGAATCCAAGAAGGGAGGTTATTATAGTTTTAGTTCAAGTACACAAAACTCAAATAAAAACACACTAACATGTGAACTCATATCCTAAAACCTAAGGAGAGATTAGTAACAAAATATATATGAAAGCATAACTAAAACCTAAAACCCTAATATATAGTAAAAAGCGTGGTTGCACGGCCCCCTCAAACCCTAGATGATTGCGCGCAGGTTTATTGTGAAGATCTATTACTGTGCATAACTTTTTTTGCGAAATGCCATCCAGATCTAGATCGTGAAGGATTTAGTGAATGAATGGGGGAATATCCTTGTGGGGGATGGCATGGTTCTGTAAGTTTAAATCTATTTTTGCGCGATTCTATTTTTTTACTTTGGTTTTTCGTTCACTGGCCACCGTTTTGACCATTACCTTGATCTAAGAGGATCAGTGTTTTCAAAGATAATATTGTGAATGCCATGGTGGCATTTCCCCTGAGTAGAGGGGGTGATCTCTCAGATGTTCAGGTGGATGGAATGAGCGGTGGTGGTGACGGATCTGAGGGTTGTGGTTTTTTTAGGGGAAACCCCTGTGAGAGAGCCGCACAGCGTGTTATTAAGCAGCCATCGTGTAAAAAATGCATGGAGTGAGTTGGCCATTGTGATACTTGACCATCATGTGTGATGAAGGCTTGGCCATGGGGAGTGCCTTGAATGGACCCCGTGGCAGTTGTAAAGGAGGATCGGGTACGCATGGATTTGTAAAGGAAGATCTATCACTGCGTGGATCTCTATTTTTCCTCATTTTTTCGTATTACGGATGGATCCAGGGTTGGTTTTTTGCCCTGTGTTGGACTGCCATTCTGATAGGGTCTATGATGGAAAAGTGAATGGAAAGGGGAAACTTTATTTCCTCTGTGTTGGTGCACCTCGAGTGGTTGTTGGTTCATTTCTGAACCATGTTTTTTAATTGCCTGTTCGACCGTTGGCGACCAGATCTGGTTATTAGCCCTCACCTTTTGTTGACTGGGATCGTGGTTCCTATTGAAGTGCTTTTATTTGATAATGATTTGAATGCCATGGCAGCGTATCCTCTGAGCTTTGTAGAGGGGAAGAATGGGAAGACGATCGAGTGGACGGATTGGGCACTGGTGATGCTAGTTCTGGGGTTTGAGGTTGCTTGTAAACCTAGTTTTTTGGCCATATTATCTGGTTCTATTTAGGTTTCAGGTCCTTGTAAAACCTGGTGCTTTTATTGGTTATTCTTGTGGTTTTAGGTCCCTGAAAAACCCATTTTAGCTACTGATCTTCATTATGTTTTAGGAATGTCTTTCCTAGTGGTTGCTATTGTTTTATATTTCATGCAATTGTTATAGGGTTTCAGGGCCCCTTCAAAACCTGCTTTTACCATAATATAAAACTAAAACATAAAAGACACAAATCATTTACATTTTTTTAGATCTCCAAATGTTATGTTGAGTGGCTTGCTCAGTTTGCGCATCAAGAAGTTTTTGGCAAATAAAGCTTGTTGGCTCCTTCTCTCCTTGTTACGATTGGCTTGGTGTATCTTATGATTGCTTTGGCTCAATATTTTGGAATTATAACAATATTATAATGAGTCTTATAGCACAAATTCTACAATATAAATCTACAATATCAAGTTTAGAAATCAAGAGGCATGTCCTTATATTTATAGCCTTAGGAATTAACTCCTACCCAAGGTGAGTTAGGGTTGAGTTAAGGCTTTTAATGTGTTAAAAATAAATATAGGTGGGTCAAATCTAACCTTAATATACTTAATAGTTATTAAGTAATTATGATATGCATTTAATAGGCATGGATATCAAATTATATATTTTAGAATATTTTCAAAGAGCTTGATAACTTGTAAAGGCAATGATGAAAGACTAGGATATTTTGAATTTACTTTTTTAGATATTCACTAATTTAAGATGAATAATTAAACTAGGTGTTTAATTTGGTTTATCTTGTTAATTAATTCTACTTAGAATTTTACCTCTTTCAAGATTTCATGTTTCCTCAAGTGCCCCACTTAATAGGTCCATAGGTCAAATTGATTGTTGTGATGCCACAAGGTGATTAAGGATGAATCCATGAGAGGTTATTATTAAATACATTAGGATACCCTTATTATGTATGCCTTAACATGATTATTAGATATGTTGAATGATGCACAAGTAAATTTTAGATGTTCATTGATTCCTAGGCTTAATTTTTAATGGTTGGTAGGAATGGATCTGAAGCTCAATAAAAAACTAGTAATGTCAAGTTTTAGGTATTTATAGTTTACACTTATTTGGGAAGGTGTTACAAGATACAAGCATAATAACATATTTTAAAATAATGAATAGGTCATGTAGATACAAGTAGTGCCATTCAAGTGGTTCCATGACACCTTTCATCAAGAAGGTTTAGATCAAGTTCCAGTAGTTGATTCATAGGTTGTAGTTTGGAATAGTATGCTAGTGATTTGGTAGTTCAATCATTCCCTTCTTTTTCATTTTATAAAAAGTGTTATTAATTATAACCACCTTTGTTAAAATGATTATCCCACTTGGTGTGTCATTTGTGATCATAGGAATCTAATAAGGGGGTTAGTATAGTGTTAGTTCAAGCAAATAAAACTCAAATAAAAACACACTAACACTTACACTCCTATCATATAACTCAGGGAGAGATTAGTAAAAAAATATAGATGAAATTATAACTAGAACTTAAGAGACATAAATCCTTTACCTTCTTTGGGAGCTCCAAATGCTTTGTTGAGTGGCTTGTTTGGCTTGTGCATCAAGAAGTTTTTGACAAATAAAGCTTATTAGCTTCTTCTAACTTTGGATCAGTATTTTTGAATTATAAAACTATTATCAGTCTTATGGTATAAATATTGCATAATAACTCTACAATATAAATCTTAGAAATGAAGAGGTATGGCCTTATATTTATAGCCTTAAGAATTAACTCTCACCGAATGTGAGTTAGGGTTGAGTTATGGGTTAGGATGGGTTAAAAATAAATCTATGCGAGTCAAATCTAACCCAAATAGATTTAATATTTGTCAAGTAATTATGATTTCCAATTACTATGCGTGGCTATCAAAATAGATATTTTAGGATATTTTCAAAGAGCTTGACAACTCATAAAAGTAATGATTAATTTTTTGAATTTCCTTTTTAATATATTAAGTAATTTCAAAAGGATAATTCAACTAAGAATTTAATTTGGTTTATATTTTTATTTAATCCTACTTATCCTTTTATCTCTTTCAAGATTTGATTTTTGTTCATGTGCCCCACTTAATAGGTCCATAAGCCAAATTGACTGTTGTGATGCAACAAGGTGATTAGGGATGAATCTATGAGAGGTTTGTGTTGTAAACATTATGATACCCCAATAAGGGATGTTTTAATATGATTTCAAGATTTGATGAATGATGTAGAAGAAAATTTGGGACATTCACTGATTCTCAGGCTTAATTTAAAATGATTGGTAGGAATCGGTCTAAAGTCCAGTCAAAATCAATTTATGTCTATTTTTAGGTGTCTACAAAATCTATAAACAATTTAAATGTTAAAGTTTAATATAACATTATAAGGTTGAGCATTTCATATTACCCTCCGTGATCCATCATTTTTAAGAGATGTAATTAGAGTTATGACCAGAGAGAGTTACATGTGGCTTGATCCTATTGATTATGAATTTATATTATATATATATATATATATATATATATATATATATATATATATATATATATATAAAATTCAAGCTTGAGACTAAGAACATGTTAAGGTAGTATCTATAAATAATTCAAATGTTAAATTTTAATAAAACATGTTAAGAGATGTGTAGTTAATTATTTTGGATATAAATATGTTAGTATTTTTGGATCAACATTTCAGATCATCAACCATGATCCATCATTAATAAGAGTTGTAGTTATAGTTAGAAGAGGAGAGAGTTACTTGTGGATTGATCCTATTGATTGCCAACTTTTAGTAGATTATATATATATATACATATATATATGTATATATATATATCTATATATGTATATATATATACATATATATATGTGTGTATATATATATATACATATATATACACACACACACACACATATATACATATATATGTGTGTGTGTATATATATATA
>JARHVA010006315.1:537500-542500 GCA_037957365.1 Torreya grandis
ACTTAGTCCACATCTAGTAATTAACAACTGCATCATGAATTAATCGTAGGCCACTTATGTTACACAACCAAATCACTTGCACAAATCAAACATCAAAACTTACCTAAAACAAGGCCCGACTGGGATTTCATCACCCAACGGATACCTTACCCATCCTGGCAATCCCACTTGGACTTCACCACCAAGGGGAAAGCCCACTCTATTCTCTGGCAGAGGATAATCTCTAGGGGAAGTATATTTTGGCTAAGCGAGACCAGCTTATCACTGGGCTCATGAAGTGAGGGGAGCTTGCTCCTTAGCACCAGGCCATGTACGAAACCTAACACAGACTCTTGAGTGCCTAAACTGACTTGAAACCATCTTTAGACTACCTCTTCTAGGACCTGTTCTACAAGCCAACCTCCCCAACACACTCTAAGGCATAAGCCAATAGGATTCTAAAAGTTGATTCTTAAGATTTAATGCTTAGGGTCTACCTATCTCCGTCTATTTTTCTGTTCCTATTTGGTTTTTTGAGCTAGTGAGGACGTTTTTTTTTCTTCCAAAAACTATCAAATCTTCTAAGTTTCTAGAAAAAACAGTAACAAACATTAGTTTTTCCACTGATGTCAACCACTTTCTTCGTCGGCATCGGTCATCTGACTGACATCGGTAACTTATATCACCGACATCAGTTTTTAAACCGACGTCAGTCTCTGTCCAAAAACATTTTTCCCAAAACAACAGCCTTAAAACCCGACCCTTTTTCTGCCAAAACCACAGTCTGATTTTCTAAAACTGAAAAAAAAAATAGTTTCTAGAACTTGAACCTTTTGCCTTGAATCGTTTTGACGCGCAGTCAAACCAAGGCTCTTCTTGACCACGTGAGGCATCAACCGCTTCTGCCTTCCCTATCCATAACCAGTCCCTTAATGGAGTTTCATTTAGAGGCCGAACGAACTCCTACTCAACCGACCCCAACTTAGTCTCCCATTATTCCTGAAGGGGACCAAGATTTTGAAAGATTCTTGGACCTCAATGTCAAAGCCCTCCCAAACTATCTCGCAAGAAACCAAATGTGAGACCTTTCGGGTGAAGCGGTGATGACATCAACACCATCCACTACCCAGCCTTTTATGACTCAAATTATTGCCTCAACCATTAACCTGACCATGTCCAATATGCAAAGTTTGGCCTCCCTATCTATTTTTAGACCAACCTCCATCGGGTTTCATTACCCCCTCAACCACACACAATTCAACCAAGTTCTACATCATACCAAAACTTGATTGTCTCAACTCCACACACTCTTGGACCCATAAATGTAGGAGTGTCTACCTCCCCTTTTTCCAATCTCACCATGCAACCACCTTTGGCGGTATCTAGTCAACTTATCCCCTCTACCTTCATGACACAACCACCCTTGGCCTCCACTTCTGTCCCAATGACTAGTTATCATTATGTTGCGCCCCTACAAGCACAACCCACTATGTCATATGCCCCCTCTAGCACCTTTCAAGTGCCCTACAACCTAGGGGGTGCTCCACCCACAAATTCATCAGTAGATATAATCAAAATGCTGATGGACAAAATGTCTAGTCTCGAGACCTCTATTTTTGGTTCACATAATGCCCTCTCATATGAGAAAATTTATAATGAACCCATTCATCCCTCCGTCCCAATCCGGCCATATTTCAGTTAGTGAGAGCTTCCTAAATTTTCTCATTTCTAGAGTAAGGAAGACTCGCAACAGCACCTACAAGCATTCAGACATGCTTGTTATCTCATAGCCCATGACGATGCGTTACTTTTACGCACGTTCCCCATGTCACTTTCTGGCCCTGCCCTTAACTAGTATAGCTCTCTTACCAGACATTCTATCTTTTCATTCACTCAACTCACCCAATTATTTCTTGACCATTTTTCTATCAATATCACTAGACAAGTCTCAATTATAGACCTCTACTCCATCAGGCAATTTGACGACGAATCAATAGTCGATTTTGTTGCCCGTTGGAGAGGCTTGATTAACTAGCTCTCCTTCTCCTTGCCTCAACCTGAGCTCATTGAGCTCTTTTCTTGAGCATGTGCTAGCCACATCTCTTCCACCTTGTGGGTTTAAACATTTTGCACTTTCAACGAATCTTTCACCATGGCCCAAAAGCTTGAACTCTGTGCTATTGAAGAAAATAGGGTCAAATTGCGTAATACCAATGCAAGAGCCGATGACCCTTCTTCTTCCAGACCTTTTTCCACCAATTCCAAGTCCAAAGGAGTGGCCAACACTGTGGTCATTAGATCACCATCTTTGACAATGACTAATCAATCTCAACCTTCAACATCTCAAAGCATCACCAAACAATTCCAATAATGGTACATCTAGCATTCATACACTCCACTTGGAGAATCATACACTTCCGTTTTGGAAAAACTTGTCAAACAGGGGGTCCTCAATCTCCCTCCAATCTGACCACCTCAATTTGACCCTTCAAAATCCCTCTCTACATGGTATAAGGAGGCTGACTTCTGTCACTATCATCACGTCCATGGCCATGACATCAACTATTGCCAAACCTTCAAAAACATCATTCAAGACATGCTAGATAAGGGGGATCTTATCTTGGAAAACCTGAACGCCCCACCTAATCAAAACATCGAAATTTTCAGACAACCATTCCCAAACCATCCTCCTAATCAAAACAATGTCCAGACCATGGCCGATAGCTCCCAAGAGCATGATATACACATGGTCAACACGGTCTCACCTCTTGTCCATGACCAACCTCCTCCACAGGTAAAAAAGCCTTCTTCTCCTATTATTCCTCCATCAACCTCTCTTATATTAGAGGATGCTTCGACCATACCAACATCATTAGCCCTACCTTCATCCTTCCTCCTACCAATAGAGGACCATACCTTGCCTACTCCTCAACCACAAGTCGAAGGCACAATCATCCTTGCCCTCTACCCTATTGAGGAGCCACACTCTCCTATTTCTTCTCCACCAAGAGAAGAACCAGTCTCCTCACCCATTTTGACCGAGGAAGACCCAGTCATGGTTTCCTCTTGCCTTTTGCCTGAGATTGCTACATCTCACTCACCTCCATCCACATCTGAACCCAAACCCATATCTAACCTTGCCTCACACAATGATGGCCCTCAACCCAAACCAAAGAAGGCCACTAAACCACACCAGAGGACTCCTTCCCCACCTTCATCATTACCTTCAATTTTGGGCCTGCATCCATCCACTTAAATAGGAGTGCTTCCTACTCCCATACTTCACAGAGGCATGTTGCCTCCATTACTCTCTCAACCCATCATACATATATTTCCTCCAAAACATTGAACACCTATCACCACCGAAGTGCCATCTACACGTGTGGCTACACCACCCACAAAAATGATGGTACGACCAATGCCTCTTATGCCTCTCAAACCAAAGTCATCAACCCCCACTGCAACAAAACATGTAGACCCATTAGTAGGTTCTTATGCCTTGCTGTTACGGCAATTGTTGCAGTCTTCTCACATCAGTCTCCCACCTCTTAAACCATACCAATCTCTCAGACCAAAATTTCCCTCATTTGATGACACTCAGATTTGTGCGTATCATCACATGCCTGGGCACGACACTGAGCATTGTTATGCCCTCAAGGTTGTCATTCACCAATGTTTGGAGAAAGACACCCTTCTTCCTGACCACATTGTCAACAAACCTTCAACACTATCTCTTGCCTCTCAGACCTCCTCACCATCCCACTCATCAACTCTCAGATCAAGACCATCTTGATTTGACAAGTCTAAATTTTTCCACTATCATCACACACCGGGACATGACACTGAGCGTTATTGCGCTCTTAAAGCTGTCATTCATCAACACTAGAAAAAGGATACCCTTCTCATCAAGGATCCTCTTGACCACCCCTTCAACAAATCATCAACACAGACCCATACTTCTCCAACCTCATCACTTAAATCGAGATCTCCATGTCAGACTATGGTCCCTTTGCCACCTTTAACCCCCTTATTCAACATCAACACAATCAATCTGAACACCAAGCCTCAACCAACCTTAACCAATGTGTCAAACATTCTCCCTAGCCACTGAGGGAATTCAACGTTCATCCAAGCCTTGACCAACCTGTCAACCCAGTCTCGACCAAATATCAATCACTCTTTTAATCCTAAACCTCGACTAGGCCTCAATCAAGCCTCAACCATGCCTCGACCAAACAAGCATCAACCAACCTTTTCATCAAAACATTCAACCTGACCTCAACCAAACATCAACCAACCTTTTCATCAACCAAACATTCAACCTAACTTTGACCAGACCATCGACCAAACCTTGACCAAACATCAACTGATCTTTTAATCATGACATCGACCAATCATTAAACAAATATCAATTAACCAAGCCAATCTCGACCAATCTCAACCAATCATTGACCAAATATCAATTAACCAAGCCAATCTCAACCAATCTCAACCAATCATCGACCAAATACCCATCGACCCGACCCTCGACCAAACATTCAACCAGTCTCAACCAATCAACGACCATATCAACCAACCAAGCATCAATCAACATGTGACCTATCTCAAAGAGGCTAATGGGGCAAATTTGCTCCTAATTGGCTCAGACCTTACATCATCACACATGAGCATGGACCAGGGACTTATCAGAACTTGAGCCCTTAAATGCCTTGCATCTGTAGCCATTCTACTATTAGTCGAGTACTCATCCACTTGACATTTAACTTGAGCTCATCCGTTGAGCAATCTCTGTCATCTTAATCCTCATTTCTCTTAACCCTGTTTCCCTAAAGCAAGCCCTATGTAACCTTTTATAAAGTATGAATGCTTTGTCCTAATAAAAGGGAGCCCTTGAACTTATATAGTTTTGTCCATGACTCAAAATTCTGTCAAAAAAATAAATTGATGTCAAAATATCAAAGGTCACAAATCAAAAAAGTAGACTTCTCCCTCGAAAGATAGCTGTACTATCATTGTTGTAA
>JARHVA010006315.1:557500-570000 GCA_037957365.1 Torreya grandis
GATTGAGAATAGATGGAACAATTAGAAGAATATCCAAGTAGCCATGAGTAGAGGTAAAAGTAACAATAGATTAGATGACAAATAAGTGAAAATAGGTGATGAGTGAAAGGATTAATGAAGTATGAATAAATATGATGATGAATTTTTATAGATATAATGAGAGTAAAAACAATGAGATGAAGATGAGAATAGTTTAGAAGTAAATTAGGTAGATGATAGAGTTAGTGTATATCTATAGGAAAGTGTATTGTCTAAATAAGAAAAATTATATAAAGAAACAAAATAATATCATAGTTTGAATTTATGTTCAAGAAAAATAGAAGAAAAAATATATGAAATAACCATTCATCAAAACAGCACACTTTCCTGTAGTCCAGTCTTTTATATTTTAGTAGATGATTTCAGCTAGGTAGATAGGAAGGTGATAGTTGAGAAGTACCATTTTAAGAACATGTGAACCATTAGTGTAATAAAATTAATTTTAAATTTATTATAAATGATTTTATTGCCATATAATTATTTTAACATGAAAAAATAAATAAAAAATCATAGGTAAACAAAGTGGACATGATAATTATCCTAGTGTGCATAATAATACATAATTAAAATCACTCAGAATGCAACCTTCTGTACCTACAAAGAAGACTCCATCTATAACAATCAACATGATGATTTATCCAAGAGGATTCATAAAATTATCCCATTATGATGGGTCCATGAATCTTGAATAGTACCTTCTAACTTGAAAAATGAGATGGAAAGCTAAGGTTTTCACTGATGAATTTGTCCAAAATTGTGAATTAGTAGGGGCACTAGCTAGCAAAACACTAGAGTTCATATACTGATGAGACCATTAGTAAAAAATTCTGAAATATGTTGAGGATTGGATTATCATATAATTTAATGTCAATAAATTTACCAATTAGACTATACATAACTTGAAGTGGATATGGAAAAAGTCTAGGAAGTTGGTTTATGATTACAATCATAGATTCTCTAATGTAATGAATAAGGTAGAGTTTGATTTAATAGATAAGGATAAGGCTGCATGGTTCATCAAAGGATTACACCCTAGAATCAGGTTTGTGATAATGCAAACTCAATATACTACCAACGCAGATGTCAGAGCTACTATCCTATGTGTAGAATAAATTAAAGATTATGAAGAAGATCCTGTTGTCAATTCTAAAATTGAAAATACACTACATGCTTTCATGAAAAAATGGAGCAATTTCATGAGGTAGATAAGCCTAAATGGAATTTATGGTGTACAAAGTGTGGTAAATAAGGACACTATAGAAATGACTATCCTAAATTCAAGATAGATTAATATAAACTCTACCATGTGTTATGGCATGCAACAATGCAATGCCTACTTCTAAATCAATATATTAAAAACTTGTAGAACATGTATTAAAATTTCTATAAGTTGACTAACCATGATGAGAAGAATTGTAGGTATTTAAAGGAGGTGAAGGAAGGCATCACTAAAAATTTATTCACCATCACTACAGAAAAAATGTCTTCAATAAATCTGATGATCTCAAGACAAGAGGTGGATAAAGGTTGTTAGACCTAGATAGGTCCACAATGGATTTTGAGTTCACCACAATATGAACATTAAGGTCTAACTAGATGGACCACTTATTCACCATGTTTTACACCTTTTTACCCTTAGTAGTATTATGCAACATCTTGGATCTCACCCATAATGCAGAAACAACAAACAAGTTGGGCCCCACTAGTTGTACAAAAACAAATTTGGATTGGAGATAATAGTGAGTAGCACCATAATTGAAATAATACACAACTATAAGGAGGGTATTAGGGCATATATTAGTCCAATATAAGAGGAAATCAATTTCCTCTACAATGCTACATGTGTGGAGAATATATTCTCATCCAATGAAATTTCCCAATGAACCCACAAAGGTAGTCATACTATGCATATTGAAAAATATTTGACCAAAATGATACAAAATATTATCATGTTTTATAAAAACAAAGGAAGGATAAGGATATTTATAATGTGAATACAATAAGTGCGCAACCTAAAGAAAATGCATTCTTGAAAGTTATGACATGACAACATTATGTAGACAAAGGGTTTCCTCCACTCAAAATGCCATAGGATCAAGGGATAAAAAAAGATAACTAGGATGATTACCTAGATATTTCTATATAAAATAGCCTCATATATTGAGTTTTGTAGATGTTTAATAACATTCAATGTTAGGAGACTACTGATGATGATGCTTCAACAATCGATGTGTAAATGTATGTATAAATCATGCACATTATTCATCAAGATGGAGTTGTAACCATGCTCATTGATCTCTTGAGACTATTAAGTACATTTCAAAATAAAAATATCTCATAGAACATCATGAATTTTCTACATAATCTATTAAAATGTGCATAGTGTGGCCAACAAAAGATAGAAAAACTAGTCTAGTATGTTAAGATGAAAAAGCGTTGGGATGTTGAATCATAATTTGATATTGAGGTTGATGGTTATGAGATTCTAAATGTTGTCTTTCATTTCAACATAATAGTTAATATGATTCCTAGATATACCTAGGAATCTATCAAATGACATGATCTAAGATACAACCTAGTAACTCTGAGCCTAGTTGATTATGAGAAGGTTGAACCAATTGGTAGACTAGAAAATGTCAAGTCAAAGTCACATATTTGTCACTATGAGGTGAATTTGAATTCAATCACATGAAGACCTGAGTAGTGTATTACCCTGCATTGATAGGAAAAAAGTGGGCATATGATGGTCAAATGACTATTAATATACTACACAATTAGGTTGAGGCACATCAAGGTGATAAAGTTATTTTCATTTCTCTCAAAAAAGTGCACAAGCCTTATATAACTTCATTTTAACAAGACTATCCATACACTAAGAAAAAAACTTGTAAAATGAAGGTGGATTTTGAGGAAAACCCAAAAGATTTATGTACATCTAAATGCAACTTTCTATACCAACATATCAAACCTCAAGTATAACCACTACTCACTCAGCAACTAAAGACATCAAAATAATAGAGGCCAGAACTAGTAGCTATGAAACTAATGGTAAATCATTCTTTCATCTATGAGTGTGTGTCTATATTTGTAAAATCCCCTACTTGGTTAAAATTTTATTTCCTTTATCAAGATGATGAACACATGTAGGACTACATAGAGATAATAATGGAAGGAAATTTGATATAAGAAGTAGTTTCATCTATCATTGGTGACTCAAACACCTACCTCCTCAAGTGGGCCCAAGCTGACAATAAAATTTTATTAATGCAAATGGTATTTGTGCATGAGTGATAAATTCCTATGTATTATGTAAAAGAGGAATTGCTGATTTTATTATGTAATTGGAAGTTCATATACTAACCATTAACCACCAAACTAGCACTCTAAAGTATTCATTAAAAGGAGTTACTATGACATGGTGATAAAATCATCAAGATAATCAGTTGGAGTGGGATGATGCCTGTGATCTCATAATCAAAAGGTTCCAATTGTCACTATGTATTTACACCAATTGGCCATTCTTTCTAGAAAATGAATGTCTAAAAATTCATAAACATAAATGTGTTAAAGTCTAGAATGAGGAATAGGTGGCACAAAAGTATTGGGTTCACATTTTCCACTATACACTTGCTCTATTACCAGCAACATGGTACATGAACGAAAAGCATAGAATGGAGACCAAAAATTAGGCACAAGTACATAGTGATTTACTACAAAAATTTGTGTTTTAAGATAAAAATTTGTTAATTCGCAATGCACTAAACAAACTCAAGTAATTTTTTATGCCAAGGGTGCATAGAATATTTGACTGCCACAAAAAAACTATTATGTAGAAGAATATAACTTCTAGTCTCAATGATACATTAAAAATATATAAAATAATAAGAATGAAGAGTAATATCTCGTGCAACCATGTCACCACATACAAGATGAGATAAAAGACATTAAGGATTTATATTTTGATGATGAACTATATTTGAACGATTTATTTGAGCCTAAGCAACTAGTATAACCACTCAAGAACACTAGCACAAAACCCACTAAAGAAGATAAGCTATATAGTATCCAAATTCTTGAATAGGAAGAGCAATGGTATCTATAGGGATCGATTGATGAAAAAAAATGAAACATTTATCAACAACCCATCAAAAGACATGTTACAGGCATTGGGATAAAGGAGGTGCTGAAATTGGTAAACATCGATGACTATTGGATGGAAGCTAATATTTATGAAATGTTGTAACTTTTAAGGGATTATCAAGATGTTTTCCACATAAAATTATCAAAATTTCAAGGTGTTGATCCATTTTTTCATGAGATTCACATTGAATCAAAATAGTGGGCATGACCTAAAAATAAATAGACATACAAGCTCAATTCAAAGGTGAAGTTGAAAGTAAAGGATACATTGTATAAAATGTAGGATGCAAGAATCATCTATCTAATAGAAATGGAATATTGGGTGAGCCTTATGGTTATGTGGGGAATATCACATCTTGAATGATCCCTACATAAATGATCCATTTTAGGTTCCTTTTACATATAAAATTTTGGAGTCTATCACAAGACATGAACTTTATTCCTTCACGAATGGTTTTAATGGATATCATCAGATAATGATTGCATAAGAAGACATATCCAAAATAATGTTTTCAATATAATGGGTTCATTTTACATATAATGTCATGCCTTTTGTCCTGAATAATGCACATATGGTGTTTTCTCATGTAGTGGTTACAACATTCAAGGATGTCACTCATGACTTCTTAGAAGTTTACCTTGATGATTGCATAGTATTCTCCTTATTTAAACAACATTTGTCTAAGATATGTTTAATGTTGGAATGATTCCAACCCTTGCACATTGCTTTGAATTTGAGTAAATCTTTATTTTTCACATTATTTGGCATTTTGATAGAACATGTAGTTTGCAACAAAGGCTAGTAGATTAGGATAAAATCATAGCCATCATGAGTATGGCTCCACCTACTAGTTCCACTAAATTGTGCTCTTTCCTTAGGCATATAGACTACTATCACAAATTTATCAAAGGATATGCATCTATTTCATCTCCACTATAAATGTTATTATGTAAAAATATGAATTTTAGTTGGACTTGAGAATGCTAAGCAACTTTCAATGAGCTGAAATAGTGACTAGTTACTATGCCCATGCTTGTTTTTCTAGAATGGAATAAGCCTTTTCACATACATGTGGATGCTTTGTGTATCGTAGTTGGTTTTTATCTTACATAACCCAGAGAGGGTGGGATTGACCATCCTATTCATTTTTATAGCTATGAACTATCTGACATAGAGAAAAACTATACAACCATAGATGTAAAGCATTAGCCATTATGTTCGCACTCTAGGTATTATTACACTATCTACTAGTGACATTGTTTGGAGTCTTCACTGATCATCAAGACCTGTGATACGTTATCAATAAGATAATTATAGGAGGACAAATCTCTCAATGGTTGATATTTATTTTATGAGTTTTAATTCCATATAAGTGTTAAGATAGGAAGATAAAATGTAGGACCAGATCATCTCAATCGCATGCCAAATGGGGAAGAGCCAAAAAAATTACAAGAAGACTCTCTTGATGCTCATCTTTTATATGTATCTAAGATTATTGATAATTTTAAATTCATTTCTAGCTTGCTATAACAAGGAGTCTCCTTTATGCACTTTCAAGAGCATTATAAAAAGTAGTTTGTGATTAGAGGAACTACCATATACCATCATTATTGTGTTTTTATATCACATGGGGAATGATGAATTATTGTACAAGGTTGTTTTGGAACATGAACAACCTCAAATATTAGAGGGATATCATCAAGGATTCATATGAGGACATTTTTAAGGGAAGCCACAACTAGAAAGCTTCTACAATGTAGATTATGATGGCCAAATTTGTTCCAAGATGCACATAAAGTTACATAGCACAATGATGTCTACCAATGCATGGGTAAACCAATATATAAAAATGAGATGACTTTGTATCCTATATTAACTAAGAAACATCTTAAATAATGGCACACTAAATTTATCATACCAATTAACCCATAAGGTAAGTGTAGTAAAACAAGGTACATCATTATTGTGACTGATTATTTTACTATGTGGGTTAAAGCTACTACAACACCTGGCTATGGTGTGAAGTATACAACAAAGTTTCTATATGAAAAAAATTAAAAGGTTTAGATGTCTTATAAAATTAGTTAGTGATAGAGGAATTTAATTTCTAAATAATATCATCAAGGCTTTAATTAAAGAATTTATGATCTCTCATCATAAAATCACTATGTATCATTCACAGGCCAATGGCCAAGCTAAAGCATATAATAAAGTACTAGTTAAAATTATAATAAAGATATATGATGTCAAGTAAGATGATTGGAACTATCACATTCCTATGATTTTATGGGCATATAACACACATTAAAAAATGCCTATAGGAAATATGCCATTCCAATTGGTTTATGGCCTTGAAGGAGTCATGCTGATGGAATGCTTAATACCCAACCTACACATTATCATGGTCAGTGACTCAGAGTGCATGATTATATTACTAAATAGATCATTTAATTAAATTGTATGGATGAATATAGCCACAAAATAGCCCAGATGTAGGAAGTGTGTAAGCAAATATAGGAAGCATGACATAATAGGAACTTGTGCCAAAAATAATTTCATAAATATCAGCCACTCTTATTATATGATAATTGTTTCAAATCATTCATAGGCAAGCTATAAATATGATGGTAAGGGCCTTAAATAATACATGACTTAAAATATAAAGGAACCATGGTTTTAACCTATCTAAAGAGAACCATGTTAGCAGGGTAGGGAAATGATTGTTAGTTTACACCCTACCACCAAGAGTCTATTGGTCTCATTCTACAAGTTGAGTGGGTGCTGAGTAGCAACATGTAGATTAAGATTTCCCTATTTTTGCATCTTTTATACATGCTTATTTTATGTATTATTTTTTTTAGATGATCTTAGTAATGACATTTATGAATTACAAAGACCAAACATCATGTGCACCAAATGTGTGTAGGAGGATCCACGTGTGATGCCAAAAGTCAAAGAGGAGTGACTAAAAACTTTTAAGTCTTGGAAAGGTATAGAAACACCACATCATCAATATATCCATTGGATAATGGCCATCCACTAGAATTAAATGATATATATATATATATATATATATATATATATATATATATATATATATATATATATATATATATATATATATATATATATATATATATATATATATATATATATATCAGTTGATGGACATGATCATGAAAAAATCAATAGCTTATCAACATCAGTTGCCTATACCCTTGTACAAACACCAAAGAATATAACATAATAACTCCACATATACACCAATAAATAACTACTTTAATCTCTAGATTAGATATGTATTTGACACATCTACCATTACATTAAATATGAGTGGATATCTAAGTTTGGTTTTGATGTGGACCTCAATAGGTTTGAGTTATATAAAATCCAATTTTGAATACCAAGTCGACATTTCATCCTTTAACATATTTTATTATACAAAGAATAGAGATAATTTCAATTTCATCCTTCACGTAGTTATGAATAATTTAATGATGATGAAGGTTCTCACTAATACATAAAAATAAGCTATGGGTTTCGACGTGGTGCTCTAACAAACAAATTATAGTGATCAAGAGCAATTCAACTACCTCCACCAACCTGAGCATAAGTTATTCTGACTTGATCCTATTGATGCTACACAACCACTTACCCTCATAGTTCTTCACTAATTCCAAAATATAAACATTGAGAATCTATTGCATATGCCTACATTTGGTGACCTAGGACATATCATGTAAATATTGTTTGGGTGATATAATGAGGGTACAATCTATTTGGGTCTAAACAAGAATATTGTCATCAATACACAAGCTATAACCCAAACTCTAGGTATGTCTACATGTGAGGGTCACTACTACAATAAAAGATAAAAATGCCTCCCATTTTATAAGAATTTTAGTGTCTATATGTGTGATTAAACTAAGGGATCCAAATTGATAAAATTATAGATGAATGAGTGTACATCATCATTGAATGTATCACTAGAAAATATTGGTAGATGAACAAGTCTACCAAATAAATTCTCAAGAGCATCATGGGCATCACTCATAAGATGATCCATCAAAATAATAGTTTAAATAGCTACATTACTTCATCCAAGATTTATTTAGAAATATTAAAAAAATTTACACCTCCCCCAAGTAAACATTCTAATATTAGTTCCTAATTTTCCTAGTTTGCTTCACATAGTGGAAGTCAGTAGAGGGTGAAGTGCTCCTAGACATTTAATTTTAATTGGTGTAGTAATTCTTCAATCTCATATAGATGTAGGATCATGGATATCTCACACATGAGGTCAAGTTTAAATTTTGGTGGGAAGAGTGCTTGGATCTCATTGCCACACATCCTAGAGTACCACCTGATGCCATATAGTACCTAGGATAACATATATCCACCACTTTAATATTTAAGGGAGTATTAATAACCATCCATTAGCTATTATGGTCACCATTCAAAACACTTCCTTTTTTCATGATAATGGACATAACACAAGCCAAAGTGGCCTAATGAAAAGAATTTTTAGCTTAGCATATGGCCCTTTATAATCCATATTACCTAGCATAGATATTCCTAACATGTAAAAAATAGAGTCAACATCTAGATCACATACATAAAAGGGAGAATGTAAATAAAATCCTCATTTAATGTCTCTTCCCCCAAAGAAAATAACATGTAACACTATGAATTGGAAGGATGATCCCAAGGTGCCATAGATTACAAGCTCATGTAACCTCATCTATAAGGGCATATATGAGTAAGAATTCTACTAGTTCATGATGATAAACATGGATGGATACTACTATGAGAAGGAGGACAAAAAATGAATTCTTATTTTGGAAGGTGGTATGCATAGTATAAGTCCACAAGTAGGTTCTTCTAGTGTTGTGGGTATACCTCCCATCCTACCAACCTTCCAACATGATGGATATAATCCAAGAATCAGAGTATCTCCAAAAGAGAATATACTTCTTCCAACCTTTAATTTCTCCAACATTCACATCTAACATAATTTTTGTACCCATGCAATAGAGTCCACCTGAACAACTAGTTCATAGGCCTCAAACATGAAGGGATGGATAAATCTCCCCTACATTATAAGATAACACATTTGGGTGAACTTCCACTATAAATGAAGAAAAACCTACCTTAAAATCTACTACACCACCACCCAGATGTAGATTGGTCATGATTAGGATAAGGAAACAATATGTTTTAAGATCATAGGTGCAATCAAATGATTCACCACTATTACCATAGGCTCAATATTTTAAGGCGTTTATACTAGAACAACCAATAGACAAGGAGTAATAGGCCACCAAGGAAGAATCCATTTTTGAAGCCAAAAAAAGACTTAAGAAGGAGGAAAAGAAGAGAAAGAAAGAATAAGTATAATAACAACATGCATCAGAGTAATTTAAAGAAGCTGAGACCACATACAAGGCCAAGGATGTATAGGTTGACATTTAGAGGCTCGTAGATGTGGAAAAATAGGCCTAAGAAGTAGTTGATGTAATAAAACAAGTCCAAGAAGAGAGGGATAAGAAGGTAAAGGAATATGAAGAAGAAAAGAAGTAAGATGTAATAGTCTAGGCATAACAAGAAGTAAAAGAAGTTATCAAGAAGAAGAAGGAAGAGGATGATGAAGCCCTTTGGAAATAATAAACATAGTCACAAGCACAAACATAGGCAATGGCCTACGTTGTGCAAGAGAAAACCAAGGCTATGGACCTAGTACTATAAAATAAAAAAGAGAGAAGATGAAGAGTCAAGGAAGAAGGAAGAAGAGAAAAAGAAGAAATATGAAGAAGTGAAAAAAAAGAAAGAAGATGAATAAAAGAGGAAGAGAAGAGAAATAAAGAAGAAGAGGATGAGAACAAGAAGAGGGAAGAATATATATAGAATAAGATGAAGGAAGAAGAGGCCAAAAAAAAGATGTTTGAAGATGCTACATAATAAATTAAGATAATAGTAGAGGCCACAACATAGGCACAAGTACCAAGAACCATGTAGATAGTTTCACAATTATCATAACTACCACTCAAAGGCATATGGCTATGAGATGTTCTAATGCAACACCTTATCCTTTCCACTTACTATCATATAATGCCCTGATCTTATAGTATCAACAAACACATTAGCTATTCTCTCAGTCAAGGAGGCCTCTTTAGATGTGTCTCACCTACCTTTGAATAAACAACTAGAGGGTGATACATCTTTCTAAGAGTCAATCACATAGAAGGTTGCCTCCCTAGATAAATAATGGGATGAGTTGATGGTAGAGAATGTAGATCTTAGGGCTTGATTAGAGGAAGTAGTGATGATGATTGAAGTTATTTTCCTAGATTTGGCCTCTCAAGTAATCAAGGACCAAGTGATGTTAGACTACAACATGCACAAGACCTTGGTCTCAGGCTCATAAAGGACTGGTGCAGAGCCCAATAAATTTTTGTAGTCAAGACATTGGGCCAGAGTATGAATACAAAGGACAGTAATTTGATCACTATAATAGAGGATTATCAAATCATGATTGACATTACAATCCTTGAAGCCCATCAGGTCACACATTTTATATTAGATTAGAAGTAGCATCTCAATAATTTTATCACCAGTTGTAGCATAGATGTTACCAAAGTTATAGCTATTAAAGAAACCATGAATAGTCTAATTACATCAGAGGATGTAAAGGACATTACTTTATAGGAATATTTCACTGCTAGGGATAATGTGAATGATTGAATCATTGACTAGTAGCATGACTTATGATGTAGTTCATTTATAATCCTCCAAGGAAAATGCAATGTAGAAACATTAGACTAGCTGAGTAGAAAAATATAGATGAGGTTTAGTAATACAAAAGTATCCATGATCATCACCAATTATATGAACCTAAAATAACTTGTCATCTATCATGCACCAATGCACATCCTTATCCATATGGTTTAGGAAGTGATCTTTGATTGGTATACATATAAAAATGACCTAACTCCATTATATAATGAGGTGGCTTGTATTCTCAATGTTCTAGTTTACAAGCCACCATTCAATCTCCAACAAGTCATCACATAGTGAAAGGATGCACAGTCTAGGGCCAAGGATTCTACTAGCTAGTCCTCTTCCTAAATAATGCCACCTCCTTATAATTGAGTATTGCACAATGTACAATTTCTTTTTTAAAAATTAAACACTTTTTGTTTCGGGATGATTAGTAAGATGAGAAGGGCAAGAATGGTTTAAAACCCATAAATGGTGTCCATCTAGTTACAAAATCCTATTGAGTATCCAAAAGGGAGGTAGGTTGCTATGATACTTAGTTAAAAACACAAAAGAGAGACTAAGTAGTGTGTAAGAGGTGAACACTAGAAATGATGCATTGAATGATTACTGTGAATGTTGTTAGTCTACCCACTTCTTCATCTTCTACCCTGAGTGCACCATTAGATGATATTGTGATGTTGTCTCAGGATGAGACAACATTTTAAGTCTAGGAAAATGTTCAGAGAAAAAAATGGATAAGTAAAGTTATGAAAGATATTATTTGGATATTTGTGCATTATGTAAGTAGTTATCATCTATATGTGTTTTGACCTATCTTCCACAAGTTTTAAAAAGATAGAATATGAATAGTCTCCTTTATGGTGCCATAGTATGAGAAGAATGTGAATAGTCACGAACATCAAATTATTACAAATATGTATGCTTATATGAATAAAATGATGAACATTTACTGATATCAATACATACTATATGGTTATGTTTACCTATTTTATTTCTTATGTTTGTTCCTTGTGTGTGATGTCTTGCTAATATTTACCTTAATTCCATCTAATTTTCTCTAAATTCTTTTTGCACTTTAATGAAGAACTAGTTAATCTTAATACATAATTTGTATTTATCATGCTTCTATTAAATATGAATTCTCTACACTATATGCATACTTAGGTAAAACTTGGCTATCATCATCCTTAGCATGTTCTGTTGTATCAAGAACCTCTAATAACAAAGTGAATTATTATGTGTCAGAATTTAATCCAAGGTTAACGGTTGTGTTTATTCAGTGTCTAGAATTTAAATAAGTATGTATGAAATCCTAAGATAAAAATCAAGCAAATAACAAGCAATGTTAGTAAAATAATTAATTCACTAGAATGATTAATCTAATTTTATTTGAAATGAATAAAACTAATATTAATGAAACTATTGAAATTTTAATCCCTGAATATATATAACTAATAATGAAATGCACTATATTACAAAATTTTATAGAATTATAAATTATCTAAAAATAGTAAATATGACTATAGATGCTGACAGTGAA
>JARHVA010006315.1:580000-587500 GCA_037957365.1 Torreya grandis
AAATCAAATAAATTATGAAAAACAATTGTCTATTACTTTAGTAAGACCATTTTAGTAGATTAAAATTAAATAAATAAAATCTTAAAAAATTAAAGATTAAGTCTAATAACTATAATTTTATCTTCTCCTCAAGGTTCATTTTGACAAACTACTCATACATCTATATTTTATAAATTAGAAACTACAATATATGTAGTTATGCTTAGAAAACATGAACAAATTTATCTGTAATATTATAATTATTTAATGTTTTCTTAAGACTAGAAGTTATCATTTAAACCTATATTTTTAGTAATGACAAAACCCCGTAAAATTCATGTGGGGTCAAGTCTAGGACATAGATGGGGTCTCTATCCCAATAGGTGAAAATGAATCAAATGATGCAAAAAAAAATTCCAACCCAAAATAATGTAAAATCCAAAATCTAGATCCTTTAAGAGCTACCATGTATGAGATGATCCACTAATTGTTCCTGCTCAAAATGATTTTGACATTTTCTTAACTCCTGATCTTTATAAGTATTTCATCAAGAGGAGGTTCAAAACCTCCCCATCATACCTCCAAGATTTGGTGCTAACTTTAATATCTTCCACCTTGAGGATGCCATCATGCTAGATTCCTTGGGTCATTGGGCATAAATCATTAAGGTGACCAAATTTTCTACAACATAGAAAAATGTGTTTTCTCTTGCAAACATAATTTTTTGATTCTAGGATCCTAGAATAAACCCAAGCTTAATAGAGTTAACGAGACATTGATCCATTGAGACATATACATAGAGCCATTCTAAGACCAATCTTTTGTATGTGAGAGTGACTGGGTTGATATTCACAAGTGGACTGATGGTTTTCATTATGCTTTTTAGTATCCAATCTTCTTAGAAGATGAGATGGAGGCTTAAGAGTTTAATCCACAAAAATCCTATTCAACCTCTTCCCTGAGGATGACTAATTTAATTTCCAAGGCTAAAGAAAAATAATTGATTGACCCATAAACTATGGGCCTTTTCTAATAATCTTAATGTAGTCATTATTACAACCAAATGAAAATAATAAGCACTTTTTAGTAGGATCAAAAACCTAAATCTATATGTCATTGAAGAGGCCATGAAATTAATTTTCCAGTCTCCTTTCAATATAAAGTACATGTACACATCATATTAATTAATTAATCTTATATTTATTTCTATTCCTAAGTCTAAATATGATATTTGACATTTGTGTTAATTGATAGTCTTCTAAACTAAGGATATGAAGAAGAGATAGTGGGACATAGGATATGGGAAATGAGAATTTTAAATTCTATCACCAAGGAATAAATGACCAATATGACTAGGCAAAATGATACTACAAAGATACTTGCTTGACTATATGACATGGGAGATTCAGGGGTACAATGTTTAATATTGTACAATTACAACAATTTCAAAATCTTCTAAACCAAAAATTAATATGTTTACTAGCATAGAATTTTTGAGCTCACTTACATAATCATAATTTATTTTAAGAAGAAAAATGAAAGTAGGGTTTATTTTGTTTCATATTTATTTTAGAAAAGGCCTGGGATTATTTTAAGTGAAAACATTCATAAATTTTGATGTTTATTTTTAGTTTTGACTTGTCTTGGAGAATAATTATAATGTTTTGAGTTGAAAAGGTTCATTTGCAATTATATTGTTGATGTTAAAACTTTTATTATGTAATAAGAAAGAGGCGATGGTAAGATTATATCAATTGCACTTACAGCTTCCATTAACAATGGTAGTTTGATACATAATTTAAAAAAAAATTAGAAATATAATGTAACTATTCTATTTTTATTTTTACATTTTTGACCATATTTATTTGCTTTTTTAATGCCATAAGTTAAGAAAACTGTATTTGTTTGATTTAGATCAGTTAGATTTAATTTGATCCACATTAAATAAATGTGCATATGACATGTAAGGCAACCCATTTACGAATGTTAGTAAGTTAATAAGGTGGTCAGTAAGTTTAGTGGTTAGGTCATTATTTTCATATAGGGAGCTTGGTTTATAGATGACCAATATTCTAGCTATATAAATTTGTGGATGATGTATTTTAAGTTATTACTTTGATAATTTAATATTTTTTGATGTTAATAACATAATATGGAGTATGGCCATTTTGAAAATATGCATCTTATTTTTTTGTATGTTATATATGATATAAGAGTTTAATGGTGATAGGCTTGTGAAAAAAATAACACAATGTTAAGACTTCTAGATAAAATTATGAAAATTTATATTTTTATTATTATAAATTACTGATAAAATATTTATACTAGAAATTACATTGGAAAGGTGAAACAATGACATCTATAAAGGAAAATTTATATTAATAGGAGAGAATGACAATAAAAACAAGACAAATAAATTTTAAATTAAATGAATTAGAAAATTATAATATTGCGTGAAGGCTATATAAATAAATGAGACAAAGAAGTTGCAAAAATAAAATTACTAAAAATTTAAGAATCTAGGGAAGACATAATTGATATATTGAATGTAACCTTTGGTCACTTTTCTTTCCTATCTGAACATAACAACATCCTTTCATTATTTCATATCATTAAATGATGGCCATGAAAAGGAAATAAGTACTTAATTTATATCATGGAAGAAATGACAATAATATATCAGAATGTTTTTTATTTAAAGTGGCAAAAAGTAAGGTCAAACTTATAAATAGATTAATATAATACATTAGATGAAAATGTTAATTTTGTCACATATTGTGTGTTATGTTAATGGACCATGTGGACATGTTTCAAGTTATGTTAACATATATTCATTGCTTTATTCTTATTTATGAAAGGTTTAATAAGGTAAAAATAAATAAGAATATTAATTGCTAATAAGTGAAAATTTAATTTGTAAAGTATTAATTATAATCTAAAAATTTAAAGTCAAACAAATTAAGAACAACAATTACACATCACATTTAGACCATTTTAACAAATTAAAATTGAAAAAAAAAATCCTCCCCAAAAAATGGTTGAGTCTAATAAGTGCAATTTTATCTTTTACTATAGATTACTTTTGAAAAGCTATTTTGTAAATATATGCTTTTTATATTGGAAACTAAATTATATTATCTTATGCATCGAAAATGTGTTCAAATTTGTTTATAACATTCCAATTATTTATTTATTTTGAAAAGGTTATAATTCATCATTTAAACCTAGCTACCATTCAAGAGCCCATGTAATTTTTTTTCTCAAGCTCCTTTCACTATAAAGCATAAGTAAGCAACCCAATCCTTAATTCATCTTATCTTTATTTTCTTTCCCTACTCCCATGAATATTCAATACGATAACAAAATTATAATTTTATTCTTAAAATTTTACATTATGAGGTATTTCAACCATAGTTATAGAAAGCTTGAGTTTGTGAGAACACAACTGGAAAAAAATATTAATAAATCAATATCAATAAATATTATTACTAGATCTAATTTATAAAATAAAAAATAAATAATAATAATTTTATACAAATATATCATGTGAAAAACCCAACATACGAAATTTTAAAATGCTTATATATATATATATATATATATATATATATATATATATATATATATATATATATATATATATATATATCTCAAACAGATTTTATCCTTACCAACTATCTAAATCTATAGATCATGATTTACATGTCCACTTTACATACATACATTACATGTCCACTTTACATACATACATACATACATATACATATATATATATATATATATATATATATATATATATATATATATATATATATATATGTATGTATGTATGTATGTATGTATGTATGTATGTATGTATGTAAAGTGGACATGTAAATCATGATCTATAGATTTCGATAGTTGGTAAGGATAAAATCTATTTGCAATTTAAATGAAAAAAAATCATTATTGGTTGATGGAAAATTAAATTTTTTACTTCAATCAATAATGTAATAAGAAAAATGTAATATTGAAAATCACTTCTAAATTAAAATAATTTAAAAAATATTTGATAATCTCCATTCATACATTCATACCATGTCTTGAAATATATAAAAATATGTTTTAAAACACAAAATAAATATAAATTATTTGATGAATTACTACATTCTAATTTGCTTTTTTAGCATTAAATAACTCAAATACCAAGAGAGGTCCTGTAAACACATTCTAAATAAGGATACATTTCAAATTCTCTAATGTATTTTTCTTGAAATTCACAAATGAAATTTTAAATAATAAAATTATTTATTCATTTATTATAAAATAAAATAAATTAACTTTAACTCTCACTTGTCAAATGATATTATTCTTAATAGGATTTTATTGTAATTTATACCATCGGTAATATAGTTATGATCTATGAAACTTATGTGTAACTTCCCTACTAAAAATATAATCAACATAAATATTTTAGTTTTTAGATATAAATTACACATTTAATTCTATAAATATTATAAAAATAAATCAACTAAACTATTCTTCAAATAAATTAAAACTACATTACACACACAACACCATAAAAATTGTGAAGAATCAATTAATAAATAATACTTCCCATTTAATTTTTTAATCAAATGTTTTTTGAAAAAGAAGACAACCATTAAAATAAATAATTAATAAAATAAATAAAGTACAATAATAAATAGAAAATTTCCATGAAAGCTATTAAAAAAATGTTTACAATTGAAACAAATTAATATAAAAACAATAATATTTATCAAGAAAAATGAATACAATGTTTTAAATCATGAATTGAAATTCTATATTAAAAATGGAATACAATAATATTTTTTTCCATAAAAATATTTATAATATGCTAGGTACTCTACTTGAATTTCATCATCTTAATAATTTTTATTTTAAAATATAAATAATGCAACACTTTCTCACCTATTAAAAAAATTGTACATTAATTCTTCTTTATTTGATGATGTATGATATTTATACTATATGATGATTAGATAAATAACATAATATAAATAAGCATAAAAATTCACAAATTGACCTGAATTTTTCATTTTTAATAGAGTAATGATATAATAAAATACTATGTTGGAAACAAGGGTGCATATTTACATGATTGTTAACTGGCACTTATTTTAAAATGAATAATTACCTAAAGGAAAATAGACTCAATAACTAGTATAAAATATCAACTGATTATATAAATAAATGTGATAAAGGCATTCCTATATAATTATATTGAATATAAAATGAATATTTCAATGTAAATATTGTTGACATAGATGATAAAAAGACCTCGTATTAAAGCAATGTATATTTCTTTTTAATTTTAAAAGTTAGAGAAGATGCAAGAACAATTTTTCAATACAAAATTTATAGATATGTCTTAAAGTGGGAATGCATTTTCCATAAAATAGTTTAATATAATATCCATATGAAAAATAGATCATCTATCCACCTTAATGGTAAAACCTCACAAATATAATATCAAGATATATAATTTGTTCTGAATTAAAAACATGCCAATATAGTTTAACTTTATGATTACATTATGTAACTAACAGTTAAATTTTGCATTTCGAATATTTATTCATGCTAATAAAACACTATTAAGAAAAGTTGATATCACCCAAATCAAGCTTAGTTATTTTGATTTATTATTGTACTCTCAAATGGAATAATTTTTATTATGAATAGTTAAATGAAAATTCACTATGAATGAATAATAAATTACAATTTTTTTATGAGATGGAGATTGGTTTCTTGAAATGTGAAACTAACTAATAAGTAAACTCCAAATATCCTCAATGTTTGTTGTAGTTGACTATATTAGTTATCTTGGTAATTATCTAACTAATATGCCAATGGTTTTTTACTATTTTTATGACTTGATACATTGTCATATTTGGGTGAAAAACATAACCAAATTTTTAGTCTCAATCTTTCCAAAAGAAGAGCCTAAATCTATTCAGGCCTTGTTAAATATTTTACATTCATTTTTCAAATAATTGATTTCGCAAGAAGGATAATTGGATAGGTTATTATGATTTTATTTTATTTTGTTTAGATTGGTTTTTAGATTTTAAGTGTTTACAATTTAATACCTTTCTATTATAATCTTCTAGTTATGACTCAATTTTTTTTAAAGAGGACTCGATGGATTGAAATTCTGAGTAGGCTTGGCCATCAATACTCTACACCATTGAGAAGTACTTTGATTTTAGTGTTTCTAGGTTTAATGGTTTGTATGTTGTGGCTTAAATATTTTTATTTTTGTTTGGTAATCATTTTTTTTCAACCATGAATCCATTTGTCACTTCATGTACCTAGGCAAATGTCTTTCATTAATGGGATCATTTTGCATGGTCTTCTATTAAATTTGGTTTTGACAGATTAAGCGAATCAATGACATTAGTCATCCATAGCTTGGAATGATGGTGGTGATATAATTAGGTTTATATCTTATTTCTATATGATTGAATATTATCTCTTTAAACACTATAGTTTTTATTTCTTTTTCTAGTAGATTCAAATGGATGAAACCCTATTGGTCATCTTAATACTTGCAAGACTATCTACCTTGTTTGGTTAAAATTAAGGTCACTTGGACTCTTAAGTTGGTTAAGAAGATTTAATTTGGGAAAATTTTTATCTTTATAATTTGGATAATATGGATACATGGAGTTAAGGATCCATTTCACCATGACTCAAGTAAAAAGTGGATATTACTATTGGTTTTTCATGGAAAGAAGAGGAGTAAAAATTGGGTGTGTTTTTAGGAATAAAAAAATAATGAAATTGGTTTTTGGCCCCTTTTTGTGGTACTAAAAAGTTAAATGGACTATATTTCCAAGATAAATTAAGTGATTTATTAGGCTTTTTAGTGCGATTATCATTTAGAAATATATGATTGTTTTATCCGGTAGCTTTTTAAGAGGTTTTGACATTGTGGGTTTACATATTATTTTATGTGGAGTTACATCTTCTTGTGGGTTTTTATCTCATGGTTATGTGAATATGGTTTACTTGGAATATAATATCTTATTTTAAAACCCCAAAATTAGGAATTTATCATTGTTAGTCTCATTAAATACACTACTTCATTCTAGTTTTATTTTTATTAAGAACAATAACACATAAGATGGGATTGGTTGCTATGATTTTTTGTGAATGTGTATTATTGTTTTTATTCTACTGGATTTGAAAATCATCAGTTTGTTTAATTAAATGGTATCATCATTGTAATCTTGAATCCCCATAATTTTGATGGTTAGGGTAGTCTACGACCACCAAGAAGGAGCTCACGAGACTAGTCATGTGGGTTTTGTTTGATGTTAATTAGTATCAAACTTTGGACATTTTTAAAAATATAATTATGAGATACATACATACAATTTATATATTGGATTCATGTCTATATAATAATATAAGAAATTTTAATTTAATTCAAATGTTAAATCATATTGAAATGATTAGGTCATATTGGGGGTGACTTTTGACTTTCTTGTGGTTGAC
>JARHVA010006315.1:595000-615000 GCA_037957365.1 Torreya grandis
TATTTATTCAAGAATAGGATTAATTGGGCTGACTCTATCAAATAAAAATTTAGAAGAGTTTAGGGTTAGATCCAATTATATACATAGATCCTCTTTTCCATTTTAGAGAGAGATAAATTTAATAATTTATTTATTCTTATTTACAATCTATTCTTCCACCATTTTAATTAAGGAGTCATTTCTTAGGGTTTACAATTGGAGATAATAATCTTGTTTTATGGAAAAGTCTTGGATGCATATGAGAAGTCATATAGCCTATAACTTGTATATCTTAGTGGTTCTTACAAAACATAGAAACCTTTTACAAACTACCATTGGCCATGGGAGAGATTGAGACTTGATGAGGTCATCTTTAAGGTAAGTATCTCTAACTCTTACTCTTTTAATTTAGTAGCTAGAAGTAACATAAGTATTGTCTTTTGAATGCATTTATCTCTTTATGAATTAGGGTTATATCTACATTAAATTAATTAGATTTCTATTATTCATGTTTACTTTATGCTTATTATCCCCATTTTATGCCACATTTTTTGGTGAGCACTAGGTTAGATTTATATTACTTTGTCAGTTACTTTGATAAGAAAACATATAACCTAGTTATGGTTATTCTGTGGTATTACTTGACTAGAGTCTTTAGAAGCCTCTCGATTAATATTGTGTGGTAAGGGGACCCATTAGTTATGTCTAGTGGAACCATATTAGTTATGACCCTAATTAACTAAATGTACCCAAAACCAGATGTGATAGTGTGATTTATCTTCTTCAAGCTAGGATTGATTTGTAGATGAGCTTTACTTTACCTTGTATACATTTTGGTGAACCTAAAGTAAACTACAACTTACATGTTCTTTTTGACACTTTTATTTATTATCATATATTATATATTTGCATTTTTACACTAGTATGAGATCAAATTTATCAACTTAGTCTAACATTATGTGCATAGGTTTACCACAATCTCTCTGATCAAATAGATATTACTTTGTGTATGCCATCTTCAATGATAGGTAATTGTACTGATCATCTTGACTAATTTATATAATTTACATACAAGTTTTTAAATTTAGTTGACCTAGTTGACTCTATTATCAAACTTAAAATCACAATTTGAACAAAATAGTATAAAAATATAAACATCAACATCTTCAAAATTAATAGGTTTACTTGTACCATCTTATTCATCTGTGTTATTCAATTATAGTCCTATTTTTCATACTTTTCAACTTATAAAATTGTAAGCCTACATCAAAATAGGTTGACTAGATGGACATTATTATGTAGTTTGCTTTCTTACCTAGAAGGCTCAGTCGATTCATTTAGATGTGTTATTATGGCTCTTACTTTAATAAATAGAATAAAACCAATCAATTATGTTCTATATTGTTTGCATGCATTGTTATCTAAATCAATGTAATTAACTTATCTTATTAAAATTTACTTTATTTTTAAATTTTGTTGCTTATTTCTTAGAGTAGCATAAATAAAATAAATAGGAAGTTTTAATTTATCGATTTAGTCACACTATTTTTGTTTTTCATGTATTTATAAACCACATAACATCAAAAATCATTACAAAAATTCTACTTGATGTGTACCTACTTAGACTTAGTGACCAAGAAGGAAGCTAACTTTTGTTTTCTATCCATGTTTAAATACATGATTGATGGTATATATTGGTAAAGTACCTGATGCCTTTATCATTATATAAATGTTAAGTGAAGGGGTAGGACCCAATAACAAGCTAATATCATCACCAATATATATATTAATATCAAACTTAACTACCTAAAAACATCCTTATATTACCTTTCTAGTTCTTTCTTATAGTAGACTCTCTATCACAATTATTTATAAAATTATTATAATTTAAAACATTCAAGAATGATCAATTAGGTTACTATATTTTTTCTACTTACTCTCTGATAATTTTATGTTATATTATAAAACTTGTATAACTCAGCATTGGTGTAATATTTTTGCTATCTACCATAACTAAATTGACTAAATCAATACATTTATTTGTGTGTTTGTTTGAACTATTCTACAAAATCACATAAGATTGTCTATAATCATAACTACCCAAAGTTATCTATGCATTCAAAACATAGTTGATTTACTTGACTATGTCTCTTACACTTTTTATTTTTATACAAGACACAAACTTCCTATCTAATCCAATCACTCAAAGGTTGGTCAAAATTATTTTCCTTAGAATATAGTCATTCTATATAACCCACTCTCACATAGGTTGGTTTTTAGTGACTCCCCATAGAACATAATGGATTGATCTATTTATGTCCTTTCCTAAAAAAATATGTTAACCTTCCATTGAAAATCTATCAACTCAATCAACTATGTACCTTTTGGCTAATATTGTTTTATATATCGCTAACTTCACTCCTATTTGTCACATTTGCTCTTTAATATCAAATTCTTTTTTCCAACATCAAGAAATCCACTATTGGAATATTTTTGTACATCCTTAATCTATTTAAATGATATATGGGATGTTTTTTCCTTCCTACCTTTTCTAACCAAGATTATTCTTAGTCTTAGTGTAATTTTTCTAACACCTCATCTTTAGACTATAATATGGTCCAAATTAATCCAAATCCTTACACTGATGGATTATATCCATTTTACACTTCTCGAGATATTTTTTTATTTAAAAGACCTTATTAGACTATAGGGGCAATTGGCACAAGCTTAACCAATAACCCTACAACAAATATTTTAAGCACAAGTAGTCCATCCCCTAACATTAATCCACCTATCAACCAATCCCCTAATACTTATTTGTGGAATGTTCTAATTCCATTCCTATAAATCCACCTTTAAAAATTAATAAGCCCAATCCATTAGTTGATACCAATCAAACTCTTGCATAAATTTTTAAAAAAATGAACATTATGAAAACATCTAATGATTATCAAATGATGCAATAACAACATAATTTATTAAACATGGCTAATCAACCTTATATTCCCCTATCCCAAACTAACCAATATTTTATCCCTCCACCTCTTAGATATTATACAATAAAAATCATTCCCAAACCTATAATGCATAAAAAAATTCTCCAAAATACTCAAAATGAACTTTTATCCCCATTCATTATTTTTATTGATGTTGTAAATATCTCTCCAATTATTAACTATGATGTGACTAAAGACCCTACATCTTTCCTTAAATCATTTGTTAATCTTTATAAAGAGTGGATTGAAAGCAATACATTCACCACTACCAAAGTTTTTGTCAAAGCATTCACAAGATATATATTAGAATGGTGTAATAAACTCCCTAGACATTCTATATGTCAACTCAAACATTTAGTCAATCCTCTATCTAAGGTATTTTATTGTAATGGTCTTAATAAAACTTGTCTTAACCATTTCATTAATGCTAAACAATCTCCTTTTGTATGAACTCATGATTTCATTAAACAATGAGAATATTTGGTGCACGATGTAGATCATAACATGACTGATGATAACTTATTCAAACTATTCACAACCACCTTAACACCTTCCCTTCAACACAAAGTTTGATCTTTTTAAATGATGTTATCGATCAAGTTAAAGTTCAAGACATTGTTATGAAACAATTTGAGGCCAACATTAAAACCATCAAAGCATATTTCCAAAACTCCACTAATGTAATAACTAGAAATCCTCCTCAAATAAAACTAGGAGTAACAAAATTGGATAGTCCGCAAGATTCCATGCATCCCTACCTATTCAACAAATGAAAAAAAAATAATTCACCTTATAAACCTTTAAATTGTGCCAATAATCCATTAAAATGGTATGATCTAAATCTTTTTATTAGTTTCATATTGATATGGGTCATTCTTATGCATCATGTCATGGGATTACCAGATTTTATGTTTCTATAATGTTAGGAGATACATTCAATCATGATGTTATGATCAAAATATGTCATCATGGTTATGTTAGTTCCTCTCAAAATAAGCAAGTTTTTATGCTTTGTTATTCTAAACATGTAAAAAAAATTATACCTACAACCCATAACATTAAAATGAGGATATATGTACAATTAACATAGTCTATGACCAATATTATAAAAATTATTAATACATGAATGTATAAAAAGAAAATTATCAGCGTAAATCCCCCCAATAAAGATCTCATCATGAATCCAAATAAACACTAACTTGAAAAATAACTTGTCAAAGACACCACCACCACTGCCATACCTTATGACACAAATGATGAAACACTTCCACAATTAGAAACTATCTATGTCTCTTCCTACCAAAAGAATTTTACCCTCCAATTCTTGTGTTGGTTATTTATTTTCCAAATATCATTGGAAAATTTAGTTGAACTCTATACCTTGTAAAATACCCCTCATTTATCTAGTTAGTACTTCTCCATATCACTACAAATTCTTAATGTAACCATTAAGAGACATTGAATAAACTCTTTCAGTTGAAGTGGAGAAACTTCTTCAAGATCCTTAACCAACAAAGTAAACACTATTGAAACTATTTTTCCTTGTTCCTAAAGTTCCATATAAATTTTTGAAGAGGATATGATAAATAATGATTTTTTTTAATGTCTGATGATCCACCTCTTTTCATATTGATACTGCCCTTACTTGAAATGTCTTAGTAGATGAAGGTTTGGGAATTAATATTACATCACTTTGGTTAATTCAAAAACTTGGGTATAATAAATATTAAATTAAATAAAATTTCCTGATATTTAGAGGATTTGATAAAACAAATAAAATACAACCTAGTTGTATTTGGCTTCCCCTCACTGTTGGACCCAAAACAATACTTACCAAGCTCAAGGTTGTTAATTTACCATTATTCTAAAATATACTCATAGGTCTCCCATGGACATATCATATGTGGGTTATTACTTCCTCAAGTAGTCAATGTATCAAATTTATCCATAATCATAAATGTTATACATGTGATTCATATCCTAATCCATTAAGTATTCAACTACCCAACCCCAAATCTTAGTACCTAATTCTAACCATTGAAAAAATTAATAGTGTACCCATAAATGAATTCATTAACATAAATCCAAATTTACAAATCATTCTTGTTGATTTTAATTATGTTGAAGTAAATGACTCATAAAACACATGAAGTACTAATAAGTTACTTCTTTATGTTTTAAAGTGGCTTCCTCCCTATTTGTTACCTCATGATCATACCATCCGTCTAGTCGATGAGATAACCAAACTTCTCCCTCTATGTATTACACATGAAACTTCTTAAATAGAATATAACGTCACATGTAATTAATCTAGAGTGTCAAGTTTGCTTTAATATCCATTAAAAATATCACCTTAGAAATTTAATGATCTACGTGTATCTCCTTCTAATCCTCCATTAGATACAAATGCATGTAATATTTACCAGACCTATGATGACAATTATATCATGGCTCAATCTCAATCATGAGACTTAGATGTATAATAATACCAACAAGCCTTAGCTAAAATATATGATTTAAACCATGATGTTAATGTCATTAATATATCAACTGTTAGTGAAAGATAACTTGAAGGTCATGTATCTATTATTAATCCTCCATTTCTTGATACCCTTGGGTAGTCAAAAAATCTTACCTCTATAAAATCTAAACTTTTAGAATTATCTATACCTTCTATATCATCAACCAATATGCCAAATATCATTCCTTCCCATAATTTTATAGATACCAATGAGGCTATTTAACTCACTTCAACTAAATCTCCATCTAAAAAATGACTTAATATACTAGTTACCAATCTGGTTAACTCTAATCAACCTTAACCAACTATTCCACCTATACCCAAAATCACCCTTAATGTTAAAGCTAATGATGTATAATAGATAAATTTTTAATATGATTACCATGGTAATTAAATAATTGATATTAAATTATATGTGGAAAACTATAGACCCTTACCCATTCTCCCCAATGATGAAGTCATACTTGAATCACTCCATTCTAGAGAACCCTAACTCCCACGGTAATATCATAAACTTGGAAAATTCAAATGAAAATATATTCATGTTAATAAATTTAGTGATAGAGTGGACCCTAAAACAAATCCTATTTCTTCTCTTACTAATTATCTATATCACTTCTTCAATGGAAATCCTATGCTCATTGAAGAAACATCGAGAATAAAATATGGTACACCATCATGTCCTTGACTCATAACTATATCTAAAGAACTCATGTCAATAGAGCATGATAAATTTATATTATTCTAAAAAAAGTATTACAAAAAAATTTATTGGTCATCTAAAGATATTCCAAGTACAAACCTTAGTATCGTTATACATAACATCATCTCCTACCCAAATGCAAAACCCAACCAATAAAAATAACAAAAAATTCCATCTTATGCCACAAAGAAATTATCAAAGTTTTGGATATAAGGTTTATTAAACCATTTTAATATTTTAAATTGGTACCAAACATTTTTCATATCTATTAAAAAATCACCATGGTCATTCATATATGCATAAATTTCCATAATCTTAACATAGTATGTTTATAGAATAGTTTATCGTTATCTTCAATGAATTCCATCTTATATTCCATTTTTGGATATGAAATGTTGTTACTTATGGATGGTTTTTAAGCTATAATAAAATTCAAATATCCTTAAAATACCGACACAAAACAATATTTACTATGTAAAGGGGCACTTATTGTTGCATTAGAAAGCCTCCCAGCATGAAAAATTCTAGAGCGACTTATCAACGTACCATTACTCACATATTGAATGATATTATACACTATATTGTGGAAACTTATGTTGGTGACCTCATTGAAAAATTTAAGAGTCATACAACACACTTCAGTAATCTATCTATCATTTTTGATATATTAATAAAATAAAAAGTTAGACTTAACCCATACAAGTGTGTCTTTGGCATCATATTTAATAAAATTTTATGATTCTTTGTCTCTATTTATGGAATTGGTATCAATCCTACCAAAATAAATGATCTAGTAAACATTCCCATTCCTCATTCCATTCCTAACATTCACACTTCTATTGGGATGCTTTGGGGCAATACACTAATTTATCTTAGAAATGGCTTACCATATCTACTTTGTTAATTCTATTCTTAATAAAGGTAATACTCTAAAATCAATGAATCCATGACAAAAATACTTTAATAACATAAAATAATATTTTATCTATCCTCCCACCCTTCAACCACCTTAAAATGATAATCCTTTATTTTTATACACATATTATACTCCCACATTAGTTGGGGCAATTCTTGCCCAACTATATGATACTCGAAGAGAATATGATATTTGCTATATTATTCAAAGCCTCATTTAATAGAAAAAACATTATACTAAATTATAAAATGGTTTCCTTTCTATCTACTTCATATATTAAAAAATCCATCACTATATGTTTTATTAAACCACTTATGTCATTATCCACTTTGATCCACTTCATCATTTCTTCTTTAAAGCATTATTACATGTAGATCAAATTGGAAAATGGATGGTCCTATTGATGAAATTTTATCTGAAAAATTTCACATTAAAATTTTTCAAAGGGTAATTTTGATGCTCCTCTAGACACATATGCATGTAATATTTACCACACCTTCGAGAAAAAATTATATCATGCCTCAATCTCAATCATGACACTTGAATGTTCAACACTACCAACAAGCTCTAGAAAAAATATATGATTTTAACCATGATTTCCATGTAATTAATATATCATTTGATATTGAATGACAACTTGAAGTTCATGTATCTTCCATTAATCCTCCATTTCTCGATACCCTTGGGTAGTTGAAAAAATCTTGCGTCTATGAAATCTAAACTTTCAGCAGTATCTATACCTTCTCTATCATCAACCAATCTACAAACTCTCATTCCTTCCCACAATTTCATAGATACAAATGAGGATATTGACCACACTTAAACTGAATCTCCATCTAAAAAGCAACCTAATACACCTATTACCAATCTGGTTAACTCTAATTAACCTCAACCAACTATTCCACCTATACCCAAAATCACCCTCAATGTTAAAGCTAAAGATGTATAATAGATAAATTTTGAATATGATTACCATGGTAATTAAATTAATTTATCTTGAATTATATGTGGAATACTCTATACCCTTACCCATGCTCCCTAATAGTGAAGTCATACTTGAATCACTCCATTCTAGAGAACCTCAAATCCCATGGTAACACCGTAAACTTGGAAAATTTGAATGAAAAGCTCCTCATGTTAATAACTTCACTACTAGAGTGGAACCTGAAACAAATCCTATTTATTCTCTTACTAATTCTCTCTATCACTTCTTAGATGGAAATCCTATGCTCATTAAAGAAAAAACAAGAATAAAATATGGTGCACCATCATGTCCTTGACCCATAACTATCTCTAAATAACTCATGTCAATAGAGAATGATAAATTTAGCCTATTCTACAACAAGTATCACAAAACCTTTGCTTGTACATATAAGGATATGCCCAGTATCAACCCTAGTATCATTATACATAACATCATCTCCTACCCAAATGAAAAACCCATCCAATAAAAATAACAAAATTTCCACCTTATGCCATAAATAAATTATCAAACTTTTGGATGCCATTTTATTAAACCATTTGACTATTCTTAATCTGTACCAAACATTGTTCCTGTCTATAAAAGAATCACCATGGTCATTCATATATGCATCAATTTCCACAATCTTAACCTAGTGTGTCTAAAATATTATTTATTATTATCTTCAATGGATTGCATCGAAGATTCCATTATTGGATATGAAATGTTATTATTTATGGATGGATTTTAGGCTATAATCAAATTCAAATATCTTTAAAAGACCAACACAAAACAATATTTACTATGTAATGGGTCATTTATTTTTGCAACATAATCTAGCCTTCAAACTTTTAGATCCACTTATCAATGTGTCGTTACTCACATCTTCCATGATCTTATACACAATATTATGGAAAATTATGTTGATGACCTCATTGCCAAAATTAAGAGTCATACAACACACCTCACTAATCTAGATATAATTTTTGATATATTAATAAAATAGAAACTTAGATTTAACACATAGAAGTGTGTCTTTGGCATCACAATTGGTAAAATTTTAAGATTTTTTATATTTATTTATGCCATTGATGTTGATCCTAACAAAATAAATACTATAGTAAACATGCCCATTCCTCATTCCACTCATGACATTCACACTTATAGTGGCAAGATTGGGGTAATACACTAATTTATCCTAGAAATGGCTTACCATAGCTACTTTGTTAATTCACTTATCAAAAATGATAATTGTATAAAATTTATATATCCATGTCAAAAATATTTTAATGACATGAAATATTATTTGTTGCATCCTCCCACCCTTTGAACACCTTAAAATGATCATCCTTTTTTTATACACCTATTATACTCCTATATTAGTTGCGGAAATGCTTAAAGAACAAGATGATAATGGAAGAGAATATGTTATTTACTATATTAGTCAAGGCCTAATTGACTAAAAAAACATTATACTAAAGTAGAACATGGTTGCCTTTCTATCTATGTCATAAATGAAATTATCCATCACGATATGTTTTATTAAACCACTTATGTCATTATCCACCCTGATCCAGCTCATCATTTGTTCTCCAAAGCATTATTACATGTAGATCAAATTGGTAAATGGATGGTCATGTTGATGGAATTTGATTTTTAAAATTTCATGCAAAATTTTTTCAAAGGGTAAGTCATCACCAACTAACTTGTTATGGCACCTATACCTGCTACAATTCACCTTCAAGATAATATCCCTAACAATAATGTCTTTTATATTGAAGGTCTTAAATAGGTTGTATCCATTAGAGATTATTTCAATAATTTAACTATTGATTTAGAGGAAAATAATAAATAATATATCTATATCATTCTTAATACTACTAAATCTAAAATAGTTATCGAGGAGCTTCCTCAAGTTATAATTGATTTTCATGGAGACACCTAGTCTCTCAATTTTGATAGCACCAAATTCCTTCAACTTGGGTCAAATTTTATTCTAACCAACCCTCATGATAAGATCATACCTATATCATTTATGATAACCTTTAATGTTACTAATAATATGGTTGAATATGAAGCTCTCAACTTATGTATGAAGGTAACACTTGACTAAGATATCCCATATCTACACTCATTGGGTGATTAATAACTTATATGTCACTAGGTTGATGGTGATTATCAATGTAAAAGTTATTTTTTTTTCTTATCATTAAATGGAAACCACACTTACTAAATTTTTTTCCTCTTTTACCATTAAGCCAATTCTAAGAGATCAAAATTCCATAGTTGATTCTCTTGCTTCTTCATCATATCTATTTCATCTTTATCAAATGCTTAATGATTCTCAATTTCTTATCCAAATAATAAAATCATATTCTTATATAAAACTAAAGGATTACCCATGTTCTCATATTGAGGTTATCATTATTCAACAAAGCCCATGGTACAAAAACATCATCTAATTCTTTGAACATCAAACTTATCCTCCAAAAATGAATTCTTGATAAAATACTAGAATATGTAAATAAAAAATTAAATACATGTTATTATACAAAGCCCTTTATTTATTTAATGCAAAAAGTACCTTTCTCCATTGTGTAATGAAATAAGAAGTTCCTCCTCTCTTCGAACAATCACATGGGAAATTTGTGATGGTCACTGTATTAGACATGCTAAAACACACAAATACTTATGTATGGGATACTTTTGTCCTAATTTAGAGAAGGATTATATTGATTTTCCAAAAAATGTAATCCTTTCCAAGTTCATGATAATTTAATCCATTCACCACTAGCCAATATCCAATCCATGCAGTCTTCTTGGCCATTATCCATGTGGGAATTACATCTCATTGCTAAATTACCTAGATCAAAATATGGTCATGTTTTTATCATTAATTTTAATCAATATTTTACTAAATGGGTAGAATATGTGCCCATTTTAAATTTCAAAGGAATCACTTTTTATAAATTTATCCTTAACCAAATCATTTGTTACTTTAGAGCTCACCATTCTATTATTTATGATAATGGTGGAAATATCAAAAACAAGGACATGAGACAATTATGTGCTAAATTTAAAATATCCCACAAATTTTCTACACCTTACCATCCACAATTTAATGGATAAGTATATGCCACTAACAAAATTCTTAACAAAATACTATAAAATATCATTTGAGAAACCTACACTGATTGGCATCTTCAATTATATGCCCCACATTGGGCTTATCATGCTAGTATACATACTACCATTGGAGCATCATGCCATTATAGATATAACTCCCATCTTTATGTATATCTCTTAAAGCTATCATATTCAATGAATAACTATATGAATCTTACCTTCATGCTCTAGACCTTCTTGATGAACATTATCTAGACACTCTACAACAAACAACAACATAATAAAAAGGTCAAATTTTGCACTTTGAATGTTAGTGATCTAGTCCTAAAAATAAACTATACCCATGAAAAAGAAATAAAATATTCCCAAAAATGGTGGGTACCATTTTTTTGTCATAGAAATTCTTGGTCCTAACACCTACCATCTCCAAACAAATGAAGGAAAAGTTTTTAAAAAACCCACTAATGCATTATTTTTGTAATAATATTTTTCTTAAATATTTCCTTTCTTTTCATGTATCTACAGTATATCATACTAACACTTCTTATAGGATTTATCTAATTATGTCACCCTCTACATCAATCTAACTTATCCACAAACCTTAGTTCCTAATTTTAGTTCTTTAGTTTCTTTAATTAATGAGTTTCATTGTAATATTGTGGATAGGACCCAATTTTCCTCATGAATACCTTTTTATTTCATTCATAAATTTTTCATACCTTTTCCATTTTAATCAAAAGTTTGATATTTTTCAAAGAATTTTACACCCACTTGGGTTTTTTATGTTTTGAGTTTCAGTGTAAGACCATGGATAATACCAAGCTATCTTCACAAAATACTATTTTCACAACATTTTTCACCGCTTGGGTTTCCCTTTTTATCATTTATAGTGTAATACAATGGATGGGACCAAGCTCTCCTCAAAAATACCATTTTTCCTTTTTTCACCCTCTTAGTTTTATCTCTTATGCGTTTTAGTGTAAGGCCATTCATATTACTAAGCTCTTCTCATAAAATCTACATATTATTTACAAAACTGAGTGTTCTTTTTCTAGAATGGTTACATGTTTTTAATGGAAAAATATTAGCCTCTATTTTTATTTCTTTTGTAAATAAAACTTGCATTAAAAAATATGTTAGCACATTTACCTACACTTATATACATTATTATGATAAGGAATCATACTTACATGCCACTTTATCTCTTTTCACATTATCACATTTTTTTTATTTGAAGTAATTCATATTATTTCATGTTCATCCCCCTTGATTTCCTTTCATTTCATTCTAATTTATTTAAAATAAGGTTGAACTCAAGATATCAATTTTTATTTCACATGAATAAATAAAAATCTTAGATAAAATGTTGTCGAAGCCCTTTTTCTTAGTGACCAATTCCCAACTTTTCAAATTATAGTCATCTTTAGCACCCATGTTTGGTTCCTAAAATATGTATGGAGGAGGAATATAAAATACATAAAAAGATAAAATCAAAATCATTTAAAAAAAATAGAATGATAAAAAGTAAAAATTAAAAAATTAAAAAGTCAACATCACACCAAAAGATATGATGCATATCATATCTCCTATCTCCAATTGAATCTCAAAATCCATAGTTGGCCTTATCATAGAGTCGAGGTCCACCAAGGTGAGGTAGTATAATAGATTAGGATAAGATAACTAAAAAATATATACTGATACGTATATTCTCACATAAGTAACCAATATTCATAGTATACTGATGACTATGTTAGGAGTCCTAAGGAATGGGGAACATGTTATGGGAATGTAGGTCTATTTTAATTTTCATGCATAAAACCCTCATGGGATGATATTCATGCTTCATTTGATAACCAATGATTTTTATGGTAAGGAAAAGTTTTTTGGATTCCTTAATGTCAAAATTCATCTTATTTTGACAACCATAATTTGAGTGTCTTGACTTTGATAAGGAGTTTTCTCTATCTCGCTTTCTCCTTCATCTCCCCCACCACCCATTTTATTCCCCCTTGATAGGAAATTTTGATTTTAAATTTGTTTCCCCACCTATATATTCCCTCTTATTTACATATTAAACCATGATAGCACTACTTTGATCTATTTTTATCTATCTTTATAATAAAGTCATATGCTTACATGACTATGGATTATTTTCTTTACAACATTGCTTTACATTGATAGAATTGCCTTGGTTTGTTTGAAAATTTTCATTATCATTCCCTTTTTTGGACATCTGCATCTATTTGTAAATTTTTAAACTTTTTACATTGTTGAGAGTGTCTAAATGGTTACTTATTACTCATCAATTCTATTTTTCCTTTCATTTTCTTTTTCCATTGATGATTGAATAAGTATTGTTATTGTTCACTAAAAAATGTCATTTTACCATTTCTTGCCCATTTTTTTTATGTAAGGATTGTTATTTATTTCAAATTGATGTTAGACTTTCAATTTTATTGTATCCTTCGATTTATTTTGTCTTTTATCCTTTCTTACTGAAGATATACTTGTTTGAGTTTTTTGATCATTTAGTTTCCTTGGATTTTTTATTACCTGATTTACTTTACATTTTGGCTTGGTCATTTATTCTTAACTTATAATTTATCATCATAGATTACCAAAGTTAAAAGTACATCATAAATACACATTTAAGTTATCTTGGCTTTCCTACGTTTGTTTATTTTTTCTTTAAGTTTTGTATCCTTAGGGTTTGTCCAAAGTAGTCTTTTCACCCCCCACAATCAAAACTACAAATATAATAGACAACAATCTAATGGTAAAGGTAAGTCAAGGTATGTATACATTAACTTTATTTTATTTATTTCATTTCAACCATTATTTTTAGTTATTTTATGCTTTAAAATAGTATAATTTACTTAGCTAGATGTTTTATCTTGTTATGTTATTTTCTTGAAGCACCATCCCATATTGTAACTATGTGACACCTGATAAGATTCAAGTGGGGAATATGTAAGCACAATATTTTCAAATCTATTAATTACCAATGCTTTCTATCTTGTAGTAACATGTCGAGTCTTAATCTCTCTATGTGCACACCTTAAAGGGTGCACTGAGAAAGTGGTGGGTAGACCATTGGTGCATGTCAATATTGTTTTTCCCTATAACACCACTTAAAAATAGTATAAACCTCTCCTATACATTTCAATAAGATTTAACGCCTCCCTTACAGTCTCCTAAAACAAATTCACTACCTCAAATAATCCCTACCTAAGCTAAATCCTATTTTTGAGATTTACTAAACAAAGGCATCCTGGGATGATCCAATTCCAAAAATATAAGTATGTTATAGGATTAGGTCATTACTGACCGAACTAATCTCAAACCTAATTAGTTTATTTATTAAAGAAAAAGATTGATTAGGCTGACTCCATTAGCTAAAAATTTAGAGTAGCTTAGAGTTATATCTAGATATTTAAAACAAAATTTTCACCATTTTAGAGAGAGATATAGAGTTAATCATTCATTTTCATTCTTTACAATCTTCTCTTCCACCATTCTACCTAAGGAGTCATTTTTAAGGGTATAAAACTGGAGAGAATAATCTTGTTTTATAAAAAAATGTTATATGCTTAAGATAAGTCATATAGCCTAGAGTTGGCCTATATTAATGATTCATATAAACCACAGTAGCCTCTTACAAAGCACCATTAGACAAGGTAGAGATTGATCCTCGATAGGTTCAACTTCAAGGTATGTATCTATAGGTCACACTCATCTATTTTAATATCTATAACTAAAATAATTAGGATTTTTAATGTATTTATCTCTCCATTTATTAGGTTTATATCTGTATTGACTAAATTAAAATTCTTTTATGCATGCTTACTTTTATGCTTATTACCCCCATTTTGTACCACATGCATTGGTGATCACTAGGTTAGATTTAATTTACTTTGTCATTTACTTGATAATAAAACATAGGACATATCTAGGGTTGTCACATGGTATTACTTGAATAGAGGCTTTGGAGCCCTCCATGGTGATATTGTGTGGTAAGGGACCCCTTAGTTATGTCTAGTAGATCTATATCGGTCATGACCTTGATTGCCTAAATGTACCAATAATCTAGAGGGTTAGTGTTATTTATATTACCTAAATTAGGATTTGTTTTTAGATCACCTTCGCTTTCACTTGTATATAATAACTAATATTGAAAATAATGACCCAAGTTGAAACTTGGACAATCAACCATTTATAGGGTTATGTATTTTTAGATAATTAAAATGCTAATTTTTAGGTAACTCTAATTGAAACCAAGGGTATATTATTTGGTATTTATATTTATATTTCAATTTAATTTGGAGATAAATATATCTATAATTTAACTACAATATAAATAAAATGTAATTTTAAGCCTATTAGAGCCAGAGAAGGTTGGGAAGTTTAGTTCGAAATAAGTAAATGGGTGTCAATTTGTAAATGCTTAGAATACACTGATCTAGGCATGGGTTAATTTAATACCAAACTAAATTTGTTTCTAGTTCCACTTGGATTTTATGTTTTAATCCTTGCGATGGACTTGTTAAAACCTCAGCATGCAATACTAGGTTGTTTTGGTAAGAAGGTATGTGACACAAATGATTCTAGAAAAATAAATGGAATGCAAGGAATTAAAAGGCCTAAGTCATGTAATTTATTTATTCCTTATGTTCAAAAGAGTTAGTGCATAAGGGATGCCAACTATCTGTAGTAGAAATCCATAAATCATCAAAAAAGGGGAACATGACTTCAAAACTTTTCCTCTTTTAATAGAATTTCAAGATGTATTTACTAAAAGACTATATGTATTTCCACCTAGATTGGAGTATTATTTTTCAATCAATATTATACCAATGGTTTCACAAACCTCTAAATATATATAAAAAATGAATGTGATTGATTTGAAGGAACTAAAGGCTGGGAAATAATAACTTATAGAAAATGGAAATAGAAGGTCAAGTGTCTCCTTGGGGTGTTCTAGTTGTCTTCATGAAGAATAAAGATGCAAATTTGATACTTTCTATGGACTATCATATTATTATAAATTCATTATGAATAATTTATATCCTTTGCCAAGGATAGATATATTTTTTGATCAGATGAAAGAATCAATAGTTTTTTCCAAAATAGATTTAAGATTTGGCTATCATAAATTAAGAATCAAGGTCAAATATATTTATAAAAATAATTTCTATACTCGTTATTTTTACTAAAAATTTAGTGTGATGCCTTTTGGATTAACTAATGTACCAACTAAAATTATTAATTTGATGAATAGTGTTTTCCATGATTTCCTAGACTAATTTGTGCTAGTTTTTATTCATGATATTATGATTTATTCTAAAAATATAGTTGAACATGAATATTATTTAAAGTTAGTTTTTTATAGATTAAGAAAACACAAATTATTTGGAAAATTATGTTAAATCACTTTCTTCCAACTTGAGCATGTCATCTCTAAGGATGGTATTGTTGTTGATCTAAACAAAATCAAAGATATATAGGAGTGGCCTGCTCTTACTAACCTACATGCATTAGATAGTATTATCGGCTTGGATTGATATTATTATACGTCTTTAAATAACTTTTCATCACAACCAAGCCGATTATTTCCTTACAACATAGAGGAAAGTTTTTTTTTGGTCACCGCTTTCAAAAGGGGCATTTCATAAACATAATGTTTTATTTATTACATCATTTATAATTGTTGTACCTAAACTAGATGGATATTTTGAGGTTTGGACAAATTCTTCTAAGGAAATTTTCAATGGAATATTGATCTAATATGGCAAAGTGGTGACTTATGATTCATGAAATAACAAGGAGCATTAAAATAACTATCCCACGCATGACATAAATCTTGTTTCCATAGTCATACTATGTAGTCCTAGAAAAAATTTATACTAGAAAAATATTTTAAGGTGAAATCTGATCATTATAGCTTGAATCATTTATTTTCCTAGGAGAAATTAAATGCAAACCAATATATATGGATGGAATTTGTGAGTAATTTTTATACAGATATTTTATATATTAAAGGAAAGTAAAATTATGTTGTTGATGCTTTTTGCAACACATGTACCTTTCTTTAATTTCTATTATCAATTGTGATTTCGTAAATGTTTTAGTAAAACATCTCTTTTGGGATAAGTATTATAATGAGGTAAGAGTATTTTTGGATAAAAAGTCTATAACAAAGTCTTTTGTTTATTTTTTTGTGGGAAATGGTGACCTATTAAGGAATAAAAATAGAATTTATATGACTCAAAAAGTGGACTCATATAGTAAATTTCCAAAATAAGGGCCTAAAATACCTCATTATGGTCATTTTGGTGTCATAAAGACATCACATGACTTACAAAGTCATTACTTTTGGCCTGGATTAAAACATTATGTGGCTACTTTCATGGCTATATTTTTGGAATGCGAGTGAGTTATTGTTGATCATTTACATCTCGGAGGCTTTTTTTATCCTTACAATGTGATAAAAGATAAGTCAATTTTAATCTCACTTGATATTATCTATGGGTTGCCTAAACCCTAGAATAAGCATGATAGAATTTTGGTTGTAATTTATAAATTAATCAAAGTGGCTCATTTTATTGTTGGAAATATAACAAATGATGCCTCTATTTTTGTAAAAACATTTGTAAAAGAGGTTATTTATATGCATGTCATGCTTTAAATAATTATTTTAGATCGAGACAAATTATTCACATCAAGATTTTGGCAAACCTTAATTGAAACCTTCTGAACCCATTTGAACTTTGGTTATATGTACCATATAGAAACATATGATAAAACAAAAACATTGAATCAAGTGGTATAAAACATGATATGAATGTACATGATGGATAAATAGTATAAATGTGAAGAATATGTTAATTTAACTGAATTTATTTATAATACTGCTTATCACTATGTACTTAAGATGGATCATTTTAAATTTATATGTGCATGAAAATGGAGAACTGCTCTTTGTTAGGACAACTCAAAAAACATGGCTATTTTTTCACTCGATATACTACAAGGTTATGATAATCATATGGAAATTATTATCAAAATATTAAAATAGAGTTTCATAGATAAAAGAGTTATGTCAATCTAAAAGGATCACCGCAAGTATTTAATTTATATGATAAGGATTTTCTAAGAATTAGACCACTTAACAATTAAATAAAGTTTGTAAAATAGTTTGAGATAGATTATCACTATGTTTTATCTTTATATATCATTGTCAAGATTAGTTTTGAATCATATTAGTTGTTTATTCATCTTCTATCTAGGATTCATGATGTTTTTTATTTTACTTTTCTTAGAAAATATATTTTTGGTCCCACTCATATTTTTGATTTTAAATACCTTGATGTTATGGAAGAGGATAAAATACAACTAGAACTCATGATGATCTTGAAAAATCATAATATTAAGTTATAAAACATGAACACGCATCAATTATTGGTTCAATGTAGCCTACAAAGTGAAAGAAGTGCTACATGGGAAGATTCTAGTCTTTTGATAAACTATTATCCTTACCTATTTGCATAGTCATAGGGAAAACTATTATTTATGTGTGAGAGGATGTCATGACCCTTTTTGAAACTCATATTAAAAATGTTATTCCTTAATACGTTAGACATTTCATTACTATAATATGTTGAGCTGATCATTTTTTAGATTGATCTAGATTTTTTATCTTAATTTGATATAATAATATGATGAGATAACTATGATATATTGTTATATTTAGTTAGATTAATTTTTAGTTGATTAAATAGTTATGTTTATTTGTTTATGTACTATATAGATATTATTGATGTCATATTTGGTGTTTGTAGGATTTATATAAGCTACACTTGATCAAGAATCTAAATAGTAGGGATATAAAAATGGATGTTGGTATAATTTGATTATTAATTATAAAGCAACGAGTTTCCAAACATCCTTAGTGTTTGTTTTCATTTACTGTAATCATTATCGTGGTCATTATTTGATTATTATTTTAATGGATTTTTAATTCTTTCTATGACTTTGCTCATTTTCATAATCGTATGAATAATGTAACTAGTTTTTCATTCTCAATTTTGCTAAAAAAAATCCTAAATATATTCAATCATTATTTAAATATTTTGTATTCATTTTACAAAGAGTTACATTTACAAGAAGGATAATCAAATCGGTTATTATGATTCTATTATATTTTATTTTTATTGGTTTTTAGAATTTAAATGTTTTCAATTAAATTCCTTTCCATAATAATATTCTAGTTGTTGCTTAAATATTTTTAAAGGGGTTTTGATAGACTGAATTCTTGAGTAGGCCTAGTCATTTTGACTCTTTGACATTAAGCAATACCATGATTAAAGCATTCTAGGTTTATTGGCTTACAAGTTGTGGTTAAAATACTTTCATTTTTATTTGATCATCATACTTTTGAGCCATGAATCCATTGGTCACTTTGTGGCCCTAGGAATGCCTTATGTTAAGGAGTGATTTTACATGGTCTTCAATTTATGTTGGTTTTGACTGATTAAGCTAATCAATGGCATTAGTCATTAAGAGCTTAAAATGATAGTGGTCATTAATTTAGGATTTTAGCTTGTTTCTTGATGATTGTCTCTTGGGTATTCAAACATTATAGTTTTTTTTTTTTTAAATTTTTATTGGAGTTAAAAATTTATGGAACCCTAATGTCATCATAATTCCTAGGAGATTATCTACCTTGTTTGATGGAAATGGAGGTCACTTGGAATGTTAATTTTGTTAAGAGGCTTTCAATTGAGAAATTTTGTTTCCTA
>JARHVA010006315.1:622500-652500 GCA_037957365.1 Torreya grandis
AAAATTAATAATGATTTTGATGTATTTGTTATACCTATGTTTGTTATAGATAGTCAATTAGAACTAATTAATGAATATTTTGAAACAAATACTATTCCTAGTAGACATTTAATTCTTATGGTGTATTCCATAGTTGGTGTCCAGATGTAAGTTCTTCTCTCATTACACCATATAGATCATATAATTATAATTTGAATAATAATTCCATCTTAAGTAAACCTATAACACAATCAACATTTTAATCTAATTATCCAAAATGGTCTGTCATGCCTAAGTCCCAAAATTTTATGGCCATGAATACCCTAGTAGTAACTTAGAGAATTACACACTTTATTGATTAAATTCTCAAATAATGGATGAATTATATTAAAACATTTTCATAAAATTTTACAATATGGTGCCTTAGATTAGTTCTATAGTCTTCCTAGTGAATCTTTATCGTTAACAAGATAGAAGAGGATTTCTTATCCAAAAAAATTATATAGAAGGTTACTAAATTCACATTGAAACATACCCAAAATATAAAATAAGGTCATGATGATCTCATTGAACATTATATTATAATATTTTAGAATCCATTAGATTATTTACTGTATCAATCTTCATATTTTCAGAATAAATATATGATTATCAATGATTTTATGTAAATAACAAGTATTTCTCTTGGGAGGGAATAAGATGAAACTCTATAATTTGACACATATTGAGAAGAGTTATTTTTTAAAACTACACTGAAAGGAGCATAGGGCATGATCCTATGCTATTAGTTAATTTTTCTAGATCTTAAAAGATGAAGACAGTCACTATGAGAGGTCTAACTATGGAAATATAAGAACAAATAATCATTAAGGTCACTAATGAGGGTCATTATGTCCTTCTAATTCAATCAAATAATTTTAATTAATGTCATATCAATCCAAGTATAGTGTTTAAAAATAATTAATAATAAGGTATATAGGATAATGCCTAATAATTAATTTTTTGGAGGGATATGTAGATCATTTATTCCTTAATGTCTAATATTCTTATTTAAATTGAATATACTCTATTGATTTTAAAAGTAAACACACTTGATAAATTTAAATGCTTGAAGATACATATACTTTTCATAAACAGAAAAAGCTTTTAAAATAAACACTAATTTAATTTATTTGTAGAAATGTAAATTGAAATAAATGTAAATGCTTTAAAATGAAAATGTGTCATATTAAAATGGATTAATTAATATTTATATAAACATACATTAACGCATGTACTTTAGGTAGAAATATATAACAAAATAATTTGCATAAAATAAGGAAAGATAAAAACATATAATAATATAACCATATAAATACAATAATAAATCATGTTTTATTGGTTTGGTGGGCCCTTGATCTACCTTATAATAGGATATAAAAAAACCTTATATTTTTATAATCTTCATCCAATAAACTATTAATTAATTATAAAAATGCTTCCAATATGAAAATGACTCCTTTATAACTCTACACTACTATTACTAAATCTTACTAACTTTATGTTAAATCTCACAACGGATGATAAGGTTGTATTTTAAAAAAAAAATTACTCAAAAAACTTATGATTTAAGAGTAAAAAATTATTTTAGAATTGATTAAATAATCTTAACAACTTAACAAACTAGCTCATAACTGTTTTCTTATTCTTAACAACAACTAGTTCTTCTTGTAGCCTAACAACCTAAAACGTCACAATATGACAAATTCAGATTTTAGATATTTTTGAGCAGTATAAAAATTACCATTATTCAAGGTGAAAATAGTGTAAAATTTTATATTCAAAAATACACCCTATTCTAATATGTTGAAGACAATATATGTGCTTTGTCCTCTTTCCAAAAGAATTTGATTTTATTATAGAGAATCAATCACAATCTTATCCATTTTAGTTTCCTCCCGAAACTTGATGTGTGAGCTATGATTATAGTTGAATTAATATAAATATCCTATCTTATTTGAAATATATATTTTATAAATAATATTAATTAATTTCCTAGAAATGCTTTCTAAAAATAAGAAACGGTGGCAAATTTTGCCGCTCGTACACATTGGACGTGTTGACCTATATCAATAGCAAAATTTGCCACCGTTACAAGTGACGGGGGGGACAATATGGTTAGGGTAGTCAAATCCACCACCCTTGTAGGTAGAAACCCATAGGAGAGAAGGGAGGGTGGTGAAATTCACTGCCCTAGCATGGGTTAGGAAGGATGGCTGACGCATAGGAAGGGAGGAGGAAAAGAGATCTACGAGAAGAAGAAGGGAAAGGGGAAGAAAGGAAAACACAAAAAAAAAAAAAACAAAAACCAACAAAGAGAAGAATAAAAACAAAGGAAGAATACAAAAAAAATGCAATAATAAGACCTACGTAGAAAATAACGCACACCGTGAGCTCAAATCCATCAAAACACACTTTTTCCCACTTGCTAGATCATCTAGAGGTAGAGGGTAGGAGGAGGAGTGGAAAAAATGAATCCAAATGAACCAAAAATATATTAAATGGGGGGAAAAATAGCCCCAACCACTCGATGTGTGTGGCCATAAATGTTGCGCATGAAAAATGAGGCAGTGTAGGGGTGGCATATTTTGTGGCTCCTACACTGAAAAATTTCAAGGATATGCAGGGGTAGAAATTTTTTTTGCTCCTGCATGTAAGGGAGAAAAATGTAGGGGCAAAAATTTTTGCCGCTCCTGCATTCCAGATGCAAGGGTAGAAAAATTTGCCGCTTCTGCATGGCATAAAAGAAAAATGCACTGATGGCACAAATTATCACCCGTGCATTAAAATGGAAGAAATAAGGCTAACTCTAGGAAAAGAGAAATTTGGTCACCTGGTCCCATCGAGACCATAATAACATTCACATTTTGGGTAAAATGTAATGAAAAGATGTTACAAACTTCAAATGATATCAATTGAGTAAATATGAGAATGAGAAAAACACATCTCACAAAATGAACTTAGAGAGAAAAAGGAAAAATGGTCAAGGTTCATGGGGGGGTTGTTCCAAAAATGAGTTGAGCTAGTTTTGGAAACAATAGCTAGCTCCTATTGGGGAACTTCTATTGATCAAATTGATTAATAGGAGTAGAAACTAGTCTCTAAGTGCCTTCATCCAAGCCATTGGGCTATAGAGTCATGTTAAAAACAAACACAACATAAAAACTATCCAAATATAGAAGTGGATCCATCTAAACTTCAAAGATTGAAATGCTTTAGATGCTGCCCAGTATGGGGTAGTGAAAATGGTGTTCCATCTTGATAATCTAGTAAGAAGTTATTTTCACCACAGAGTTGTCGAATGGTAAACGGACCTCTCCACAAAGAGTCAAATTTGTTGTGCATTCCCTTTGGTTCTCTCCTATTGTCCCATAACAAGACTTGATCTCTGATTTGAAAATCATAAACCTTAGCCCTTTTGTCAAAAAAATTCTTTACCTAATTCTGATGTGTTATAATCCGGTCCACTACCATGGTTCATTGCTCATTCAATTCAATTAGACACATGATCCTTTTATCGATTGAATTTTTGAAGGTTGAATCTTTGATTGCTTTGGCTAACCTGAGCACTGGTAGTTTTAGAGTGATAGGTATATCTACATTCAAGTTGTACAAAATTTGGAATGGCGACATGCCTATGGCCCTCTTGGGTGTAATCCGATTTGCCAAGTTCTTTGATTGTCATCTACCAATTTCTTGATAATAGTAGCCAGGTTCTTATTGCTTGATTCTCCTTGGCCATTTCCTTGTGGGAAATAATCTGAAGTATGGGATAGGGTAATTTCATAATAAAAGTAGAATTGAGTAATTTCATGTGAATAAAAATAGGCTACATTACCTATTATAATTTTAGGTGGAACCCCAAACTAGGAGATGATATTTTCCTTGAGAAAATTGCACACCACTTCTGAAGAAGTGTGCTTGGTTGGGATGGATTCCACCCATTTGGTAAAGTAATCAGTTGTCGTGAGGACATAATCATGTCCAGCACTCAAAGATCGGTTAACTGCACTAATGAAGTCAATACCCCACTATTGGAAAGGATCTTTGATTATTATTGGCTTGAGGAGTAATGTGGCCAGTTTAAGCTTTCTAATGAACTACTGACACAATTCACATTTATGCACCCATTTGTAGGAATTTTGAAATAGCATAGGCCAATAGTACCTCACTCATAGAATCTTATGCACTGTCACTGGTGTAGAAAAATATCCTCCACAAGCCAAATTATGGAAAGACTCCAAAAGTTTATCTTTTTGTACCTTATCGACACAATGAAGAAATACCCCATCCTTTCTTTTATACAGACCATTATCCCACAAAATATAGTTAACAAACTTTAGTTTAACATTCCATTTTTCCTTATAAGAGAGATGAGCAGGACACTTACCATAGGTCAGAAAATGGGTGATGTCAAAAAACCACTCATCAATAGTGGCAATGAAAAGGACCGTAGGCATGTCTTCGGTCTCCATTTTTTCATTTTCTGCTCCTTTGAGAATGTTGTCGGCAATCAACTAACAAAGACCCTTTCCCTACAGAAGTTTGGTAGGTTTGATGTCTAGATCAAACTCCTAAATCTTGGCAATCCAATTACCCCTCTTCATACCAAACTCCTGTTGAGTCAAAATGGACTTCACTATTGTATCAGGTACCAAAACCTCAGTATGTGAGTTCAAGATATAAAACCTGAAATGTTTGACTGCTTTGACCACTGCATATGCATGCTTCTCCATGTTGGAATATTTTAGCTTGTGAGCTTTGAGCAGACAACTCATGAATAAAATAGGAGATTCCACACCTTCTTGGTTCTATTGAACTAAAATAGCTGAGAGTGTATGTTCAGAAGCATAACTATATATTTTGAAGTTTTTGGTGTAGTCTAGACAAACCAAAATTGGTGCGTGAGTGATTGCTTATTTGATGTCATTGAGTGCTGATTTAACCTCTATAGTCCACCTAAAGGTAGCATTTACTTTCATCATATTGATGATGTGGCATGTTTTCTTAGTGAACTCAGAGATGAACCTTTAAAGAAAATTCACCTTTTTGAAGAAAGAGTGAACCATAGTTTTACTGGTAGGTAGAGTAAGTTCTTGGATGGACTTGACTCTTTCCAAGTCAATTTTAATACCTTTTTGGGACACAATATGTTTGAGAAGTTTCCATTTTTTCACCCCAATTATATATTTTTTGGGGTTTAGAGAAATACTATTCTGATGATAGTGTTCTAGTATTCTTTGTAAATGGTGGACATGGTCAGAATGATGCTGTGAAAATACCATCAAATCATCCAGGTATACTATAATTAACATACCTATTTCATCTTTGAAAGCAAGGTCCATTACTCTTTGAAATGTGGCACCTACATTTATCAGACTGAAAGGCATTCTTCGATAAGCGAAGGTGCCCCAAGGTGTGGTGAAGGTAGTCTTATGTTGATCTACTTTTCCAACTTCAACCTAATTGTACCCTGAGAAACTGTCCAGTATTGATAACATCTTTTAACCAGTCACCATCTATAGAATTTGATCCATGATAGGGAGAGGGTAGTTATCTTTTAAAGATAACTAATTCAAGTTTCTAAAATCCACACAGATTTGAATTTCACCATTCTTCTTTCTCATAGGCACGATATTGGCAATCCATGTGGAATGATGGATTGGGAAAATTATCTTGGCATCAAGCATTTTTTGTATCTCAGATAAAATGGTACCTAATATTTTGGGATTATATTCCCTGGACATTTGCTTATAAGGCACTGAGTTGGCCTTAAGAGGGATGTCATAGTAAATTTCATTAGACCTAAGTGATTTCAGGTCATCAAAGGAATATGTTAAGACATCTATATATTGGTGGGGTAGATTAAGAAGCTTGAATCTCTCTTCAGGAGTGTAACATTTCCCAATGTTCACCATCTTAGGATCTCTCTTGGTTCCTAGGTTCACTTGATCAAAATCCTAAGAGGAGTTTGAATCTATTCACTATTGTTTGATGAACCTGTCATGCTTATCAAATAGTTTCTCTAAGGAAACTAGACCTTTGGGAATCTTATTCCCTTTAAGCTACAATAAATCCTCACTTATGTCTATGTTTAATTTAGAAGTTGTCTCACATTCCCGAAGTTCACTGCCTTCAAAATATAGTTGTTCAAAGCTGTCCTTTTGCTCCAAGAAAGTAATGATTTGATCATCATTGTTGAATACTTACCAATGGCCAGCATTATCAGGTGCACTTGGTCAAAAGACTAGTTCAATAGTGTACTTATCTCCTTTAAAGTCTAGGTGGGGAACCAAGAGAGTAGAAAAAATAGCCAATGCATCTGCCTGGTCATTGAATTCTCTTGAGATGACTAAGATACTAAAAGCATCTAAATTTTCAATTTGGTCCCAAACTAGATTGCAATAGTGGTGTAATCTTTCATTCTTGGTTTTATAGAAGTTCCTTACCTGACAAATCACCAATTCAGCATCCCAATTAGCATGGAGGAGTTTAATACCTTTTTCTCTAGTAGCCTATAATCTAAGCAATAGGGATTCATACTCAGCCATGTTGTTGGTCTTGCTAAACTATAACTTGTAGGATAAAGGAACAATATCTCCCTGAGGAGATACCAACACAACTCTAACTCCTAAATTAGTAGAGTAGTAGTTGCCATCAAATTCTAAGATCCATGCCTCGTTAGACACCACTTTTCCTTTGGAAACTTCTTCATTGGAGGGAAGAGGTTCTTCCATGCATTTTTTTTGCTTCACCGATCCTCCTGCTTCATCAATTAAACACATTTCCATGTTATTACCTGTAGGAGTTTTGTCAAATGCCTCATGGACTTTGTCCATAGATAAGAAGTAGTTACCCATGCCTGAAGGCTGAAATAAAATTTGAGAATCTAATGCTGATGATCGGGTGACTACATATCTTGCCTCTTTTTTAGGAAGCAATTTCTTCATAATACCTTGAATTAGGATCCTTGCCTCAGACAATTCCATGCTTAGCTCACCCCCAACATCCTTGCAAAAATTCCACCTAAGAAGGATGTCGTAAGAGGCTGGAACATCGGCCACCATAACTATCATTTTTATTCTCTTTTCTAGAAAAGATGTGAATGCAAATTGGGCATCTTTTATTTGACCAAGGAGTGGGACTTTCTTGTTTTCCATAGAAAAATACCTCCGAAAAGTTTTGGTCAAAGTTAGACCAAGGGAATCTGCCACCTTGGTAGGCATAACATTATCAGAAGCTCAAGAGTCTATTATGCAATTACTCAATTTATAACCACTTATTATCAAGGAAACATAAAAAGGTTCTATTTTCTTAGGAGCAATAGGAAGAGTCATGACAAGATTATTTTGGGTGGATTTATCCTTGGGGGAATCATGAGTGGCCTTTGAATAATCTTATCCTATAGGGATGGCTTTATTTTTTACATATTTTGCCAACCTATCAAATTATTCAAGATTGGGTCTCAAATACTCAATCTCAGTCATTTGAATCTTAGTCTTTCTAACATGATCAATTATATCAAATAATTGAAATGAATTTGAGATAGAAGAAGAGGGACCATCATCTTGATCTTTAGTGGATGTGGCACTGGTATGAGAAATAGAGGTGGAAGATATGGGATAGTTTAAGGTACTTACCTTTTTGTGAGTTACCTAATATTTTGATTGGGGAGGTAATGGAGTCCCTTGTTTAGCGATGGAGACCACTAGCTGAGGTTATTCTTCTACTTTCCCTTTGTCAATTTGTAGAGCTAATTAGTTTTGAGATCTGGTAAAAATAACATAAGATCCATCCAACCCTTCTCTTTTACTTTCAGCTTCATCTTGGTAATCTAGGAAACTGATATTAGAGTCGCTAGCTAATTCTTCTTCCTACTCTTCAAAGAGATTACCATCATCTTGATGTTCCAATTCAGGTTGGAGTGAAAAGTCGTGTTCAGTTTCTAGGTAATTGACCGCTGAATTGGTAGGTGATGCTTTAATGGCAAGTTTCACCTAAGGGGGAGGTAGGCAATTTAGTTACCCTTTGTTCTGGGCAGCATTGCCCTAATATTATTGATTCTAGAATGTCTCCTTGGCATATCTCAATAAGTGGGGGTAGACATACCTTGGGCCATTTGCCTCTTCAAAGCTATCAGGTCATTTGTCAATTTCTACACCATAGGATCTATAGTGCCTATAGAAGAACTTTCGACAGATGAAGAAAATCTATTTTTACTGGAGTTTTTTTTTATCTTACCTACAAAGATAAGTTCATCCTAAATCTTAGTAGCCAAATTTTGAGCCAACACGAGATCCATAAGGCTAGCCTACCTCAATATAAAACTTACTTTGGGAAGTTGTGAGTTGATAGAAAACACTTGAGATTCTTTGACGTGGGCTGAGCGATGGTAGGAATCTGGTTCCCTAACTTATTGAATCTGACTATGAAATCCCTCATTGGCTCATGAGGTTCTTTCTTCATTTGTGTAAGCTAAGCTAACAAGGTGTGTGCATCTTCAAAAAGTTTAAACCTAGCTTCAAATTTGGACTTTAGCATATTCTAGTTAGTTATAGTTTGAGCTTAAAGGTGTTACAACCAATCTGTGGTAGTGCCTTGCAGAGTTTTTACAAAGAGTCTCACTGCTATGTCTTTGAATTCCACACTGATTATGCTACATGATATAGATAAGGTGGAAATATGCACATCGGGATGGACCTTCCCATCACCAAAAAACTTGGGAATTTTTTTCTAGAACTATGAGGTAATTCATGCAAGGGTGGGGTCAAATTAAGAGGACCAAAAGAATTGCACCATAGACCTTGATCCATTATGATAGGATGATTAAATGATGGGATAATAAATCTTGGTGGGGTTAATAAAAACAAAGCCTTATCAATTTTGAGGCTAGAAGCTTCACTAGGTATGGGAGATCTAGAGTTGGTAGGAGGGAAGCTCCTAGTTTGCTGAAGATGAGATGATGGAGGAGAAATCTCAAAATTAGTTTGCCGCACCAACTCGAATATAGGATCAACAATACGCTGAGCTCTCTGGCCTCATGTGTATGGTGGATTTGCTAGAGTGTCAAATGAAAAAAGGACTGAAACTACTTCATGTTGAAGCTTGAGGCTTCAAAATGCATGTTTGTTTCCCCAGCGGAGTCACCAAAAGCTATTGGGTGAATATTTTATCGTCAACTAACTAATGAAAATATAGGTATATCAACCATAGTACAAGGAGATTTATACCACAAAAAGTGTAGGTTTACCACATCTTAATGAGATAAATCTCTCCTCTCATCAAGGGGAGTTTCCCTATTAATCACTTATATGTTATATGTATATATAAGTAAGCAAAAAATAATACTCAAGGTAGTACTACACCATCCATCTCTCTTTTTTCAGAGATGATGTCCAAAGAACAAAGAAGGGAAGTCTAGGTTGATGGCTAAAATCATTCCTCTTCTTTCAGGGATGGTATCTAGCATAGAGTAGAAAATCCCCTGAATTAGTAATAAAGTCCATAAGGAAATCCATGAAAGCATAAAGTTTTCCATTGCCTCCTTCACTGATTTGGAACACGCATAACAGTAGAGTGAAACAAATCACAAAGTCTTCACCGAAAACTACACTTGATAAAAGGGTCACCAATATGAAATTAGCTTAGAGTCTATTATTTATATTTTAGGAACGTCTTTAGATAATTTCAATACATACACTTTGCTTATTAAATCGAACAGATAAGAGATTATCAGGAAAGAGAACATAAGAACTATTTCCTAAATAACACAAATTAATTTAACACAAAGTCTGAAATAAACGTGTTTCTCATTCATTCAATAGAATATGATTTACATGTTGAGCACAAAGTCTCAAGAAGTGTCTCAATTTCAATAGAGTTTTTGCTCTCAATTATCCAGAGATCTCCTTTTACAAAAGAGGTTCCCTCTATATATAGGGAGAAACCTTCAAAATTAAAAAAGATTAAAATATTAAAATATCTAGTCAAAGATGAGTCATCTTTGACTTTGAGATATTTTCTAGATTTATTACATGTAATTACATATTATAAAAGTGCATGTACTTTTACATGACAAAAGTGCATGAGAAGAGAGGAAAAAGAGAGAATGGAGAAATGATTCAACTCCTGTCACCGGAATTTTTTAGATGAGCATCATACATGATGATAAATGCCTAAATTCCTATACCATCCAGCATAATGGTGTTTTTGAAGATCACTTTGGCTCTAATTATAACATCTTTCAATGTTGTGATTGCTTTGGCATGACTAGTTAACCTGGCTCTTAGATTATCCAGAGTCAACTGAGTATCTAAGATGTTATCCACAGAAGTCATTGAAAATTCTTTTTCTTCAAAATCTCTTTAGATCATGCCTTTGAATTATTGAATCATCTCTTCTGCTGAAAGAAATTGATTATCTCTAGAGGTGAGATCACAAGGTAATTCTTCCATTCTATTAAATAGGCTTGTGTCACTTTTCTCACTAGCATCTTTGGAAGACTTGAGATCTTCGATCAGCTCCTTGAGTACCTGGATCCTGTATATCAGTGAATCTTTGATTTCAACATAGGAATATTTATTGGAAATGACATTGATGGATATCAAGGTGCATTTTTTCAGATCCTTCATCTCTATCCATTTTCTAAGATATTTATATGTACTATCAATATCTTGAGAAATAAAAGAGACAAGGTCTTCTAAATCGGTCCTCATTTTCTTCATCTTCTCTATCTTCTTAGCAACCTCTATAAGCAAGGAAATTCCTTGTGTATGCATCTTTTCAATATAATCTTCTAGCTCTTACCCTTTCATATAAGTTTTCTCTACTTTTTGGATAATAGGATCATCTATGTAAAAGGCTTCTGGGGTTGTTGCTTCAGAAGCAAGAGTGAATTTCTTAACAACCACAGTCAATTGTTCTACCTTTGCCTTATAATAATCTTTCATCTCCTTTTCCCTTTCAAATTTATGGACCATGATATCAATTAAGACTGTAGGTCGCTCTTTGCACCCTTGTGAGTGACTTTCCCCAACTTAACATGAGAAATGGAATATTTGTTCATGTCAAAAACCTCAAGGGTTGCATCCTGCGGAGGATTGGCTATCTCCAAAAATTTGTGCCCCTTTTCCTCAACCATTTCTGAAAGGATCATTTGTCTCTTAGGGGTCTTAGCTTTCACTGACACTATCTTGCCAAAATCAAAGTCATCTGTAGAGATGGCTAGATTCTTCCTTTTGGGCATGAAAGTTGACAACCAAGGTGGGAGAGCAGAGGCACTTACCGTGGTGACACTCCCTATAGCTGGTGTCACTGGGGTAACATATGCACTACTAGTGGAAACAATCGGTGTTGTAGAAGTAATAGGTAAAATTATATCGACTACTAGCTTGTCAATGGTAGAACTTTCTCTGATATTGAAAGAAGGAGATGCCAAACTAGGGATATAATTTTAGGAGTGAAGGATGTCTATAGAAGTGTCTTTAGGATCACCAAACATAAATCTAGAAGAATAAGTAGCTCCAAAAGAAGGAACACTGATGGGAGAAAGAGGTGAAGGAGATGCCACAAGGGATTGAGGTGGCAAAGAAGAAATGCCTATAAGTGGCTATGCCCCTTCCTAGGGAGATAGAGGCTCAATTCTCTACTTCTCTAAAGGCATGTCATCTGTCTCCATCTATTGCACTACTTGTTCCTAGGTGCTTTGTTCTCCAACCCCCTTAGCCATTGATTGAGGTTCCTCAGCAACCTTATTTCTTAGATACAAAGATGATTCTAGGCTTGTGAGGCCTAGATGGGGAAGGAACGTTGCCTTTATTATTAGTCATATTCTCTGCCTTTTTCCTTGTTTCTACTTGGAATTCAACCTCTAATCCTGTGATAGCCAATATTGGTTTGAATCTCTTTCTCAAAGAAGTTAATTCTTTTTGGGACCACTGAATTGGAGGAAGAGGAGAGTCAATGACCTTCTCAACTAGGTATCTATTGTTGATTATATTTTTATCATCAACTAGACTAGGAGGAATATCTGTAAGCCCCAAATATTCAATCTACTCTAGATTCAACCTATTATAGTCCATCCTTTTGATTTCTTCTACTATTCTCAAGTCTACCCAGATGTCCTCAATCATGGGCTCATGAAACTGAGTCTTTCTTCATATCATATCTTTGAAACCCCTATAGGTAAAATTGGACCTTCTCTTAAACTGCTTCATGGTGATTAGTTACATTTCTATTTCCATTACCCTTGCTTTAGGTGCAGTCAAAACTAAGTATCTACCAATTTTTATTGGGAACCTAAAACTTGGCTTTTTTAGTTCCATTTGCTTAGTGTGTACGATAATAATCTGCCTACACAGCTCCATTAGGACTAATTTGTTAGACCAAAATTAGGGGAGCATGTAGGGATAGCCTTCAAAAAATCCAACCGTTAGATAGCAAAGAGAGGGAAATCATAGAAACATGTAGCCAAAGTCATTGATGACCACCCAGGCTTCATCTGATACTCTTTTCTATTCTAGTTGAGGATCAAAAAGGCACAAAAGTACTATGAAGAAGGCATCATTTACCCTCTTAAAGTGACAGATTGATCCTTTCAATGTCAACTAAGGGTAATATGAATACACTGGGGTGGTTCTTCTATATCCTTCTATTGTCAAACCTGGAAAGGTTTGCATCAAAGTTGCAATGTACACTAAGTACGAAGTCATATATAACTTTGAAGTAGTAGACACTTTTGTCAACTACTCATAAAGAGCATTGCTAATCTACTCACCCTAAAGGATGACTTACTTTCCTTGTAGAATTATCTTGATAAAGGGATACATCCATTCATGGAATTGGGAAGAAGATGGTAAACCTCGTACTCTGCTAAGAAGATTAATTAAGTCACCGACTTTCTCTATGAAATCACTCCTTAGAAAATTCTATGGCCATCTAGACACATTGGCTCTTGGAGTCTTGAGCCATCTATTATTCATCACCTTTTTTCCCTCTCAAGATCTTTGTCATACTCCTTTTGTGCCTCAATGAAATCAATTCTTAGCACTTCGGTAGCAGGAGGGCACATGAAGACTTTATCGATAAATTTGGGGTCCAGTTGAATTATGGTGTTACCACTAACATCTGACACTGACCTAGTCTCTCTGTTATAGAACTGGGCACACTAGAGGATGAGCTTTGTGTGATGCACCACTATAGGGAAAGAGGAAACTAGATGGATGTTTCTCTTAATGATTCTTTTCATCTTTGAGTTTAGGTTGGTCATCTTGGTTCTCTCCATGAACTTGGCCATATCTACATGGCTGATCTCTGTATCTCTAATGTCGTCGACATTAGAAGTGACCGAGGTGATTGGGAAAACACTTTAGTACTGGTACTTCATAGCCTTTGACTTCTTTGGAGAAGTTTCAATCATTGGGATGAGTCTTTATTGAGAGGGTGCCGACGAACGAGAATCCTCGAGGTGGTATGATAAGAATCATGATCATGTAATTAGGGAAAAATGGGCAAATTAGGGAATTTGCACATTGGGTGATCATGACCAAAGAAGGGCACATGACACAACTGGGTCAAAAAAGTGAGAGGAAAATGGGGAGGAGGTGAGAAATGGAAGGGATGAAAATTTCTCCATAGTTATAAAAATTAGAGAAAAAGATGTAAGGGTGGCAAAAATTTTTGCCCTCGCATGTGGAATCATTTGCATGCACAGGTAGCAAAATTCACTGCCTGTGCATGTGAGATGGAAAAAAGGGTACAGGTGTCAAAATTTTCTACCCATTTATGATTGACAAGAAAGAGTGTAAGGGTGGCAAAGTTTTCCACCTTTGCATGTGTAACGGCAACAAATTTTTCTGCATGTACACATTAGATGTGCCGACCTGTATCGACAACAAAATTTGCCATCATTATAAGTGAGGGGGGATAATACAGATAGGGTAGTGAAATCCACCACCCTTACAAGTAGAAACCTATAGGACAGAAGGAAGGGTGGTGAAATTCACCACCCTAACATGGGCTAGGAAGGATGGCTGACATGTATGAAGGGAGGAGGAAAAGAGCTCAACAGGAAGAGGAAGAGAAAGTGGAAAAAATGAAAACACAACAACAACAACAACAACAACAACAACAACAACAACAACAAAAATAAAAACTAACAAAGAGAAGAAAAAAACAAAGAAAGAACGTAAAATGAAATGCAAAAATAAGACCTACCTAGAAAATAATGTGCACCACGAGGTCAAATCTATCCAAATGCACTTTTTCCCACTTGATGGATCATCTAGAGGTAAAGGACAGGAGGATGAGTGGAATAAATGAATCTAAATGAACCAAAAATGGAATAAATGGGGAAAAAATCAGCCCCAACCACTTGACATGTGTAGCCATAAATGTCATGCACAAAAAATGAGGCAGTGTAGGGGCGGCCAATTTTGCCGCTCCTACACTAAAAAATTTCAAGGACATATAGGGGTGGCAAAATTTTTTGCTCTTGCATGTAATGGAGAAAAATATAGGTGCAACAAATTTTTCTACTCTTGCATTCTAGATGCAAGGGTGGCAAAATTTGCCGCTCCTGCATCGCATAAATGAAAAATGCACTGACGACAAAAACTGCTACCCGTGCATTAAAATGGAAGAAATAAGGCTAACTCCAGGAAAAGAGAAATTTAGTCCCCTGGTCACATCAAGGCCATAACAACTTTCATGTTTTAGGGAAAACATAACAGAAAGACATTATGAACTTTGAACGATGTCAATTGAGCAAATACGAGAATGACAAAAACCCATCTCAAAAAACTAACTTAGAGAGAAAAAGGCAAAATGGTCAAGGTTCGTTGGGGGGGTTGTTCCAAAAATGAGCTGAGCTAGTTTTGGAAACAACACATACATTTAGTTTTTTAGTTATTTCACTTTTTGTCATTTAATTTAAGTTATTTTATGCTATAAAGCACTAAAAAAAATTATCTTCAACATTATGTGTTACTATTTTCTTTCTCAATCTACCATCCCCTATTTCACTTGCATGACAAATGATGAGATTTGAGTGGGGAATATGTATATACATAATATTTTTAAACTCTATCAATTATTGATGCTTTCTATATTTCAAGTACCTATCAAGTCTCAATCTCTCTAAGTGCATGCATCAAGGGATACATTGGGAAAGGGGTGGGAAGACCATTAGTGATTAAAAGGAATATTTTCAATTTTTCCAATTGATATCTACACACTTCTATCTTAAAAACCATTCCCCTAAACTTTGCCTCCTAATTTTCACTTTCTTATAGACTTTAACCACCTTCATTATCCCTTTCTTTAATGTAAACCCTATTTTGATTGTTTACATTACATAGTTAGCCACATCAACCTTGTATCCTTATTGATAAAACTTATTAGGGTATAGGTGGGCCCCTAGCTAACCTAGTCCATGACCTAATTTATGTTTTTCTATTATGATACTAGGTTGACTAGGTTGACCTTATTAGCCTAAACTTTTAGAAGGTTTTAGGGTTATATTTGCCTATATAAACACATCTATTTTGCCAATCTTAGATAGACAATAAGTTTTAATTATTAGTTTGTGATTATTTACATTTTTATCTTTTGTCATTCTAGTTGAGGAGTCTTATATTAGGGTTTCGACTTGGAGAATAATATTTTATTGTGGATAAGTCTTGGATGCTTTGGCCTTTCTCAATGATCTTTACAAACCATAACAACCTCTTATGAAACACCTTTGTCTAATGGATATATTGAGTCTTGATGGGTTCATATTCAAGGTAAGTATCTCTAAATTTGCTCCTCTTTTTAGTAGATATAAGTGGCATAAGTAATGGATTTTAAATATATAGACCCATCCATGTATTAGGATTTTACTATACATATCTTAAACAAGATTATCTTATGAATTTTAAATTTTATTTTTACTAACCTCAATTTGTGCCACAAGCTTTGGTGAGAATTATATTAGAATTTTAATTTACATTTTATTAGTTTAGTGAATATGAAGACATAGGACCTAGTTAGAGTTACTACATAGTTTTGCTTGACTAGAGGCTTTGGAACCCTCCCTAGTGATATTATTTATTGTAAAAGATCCCTTGTCTAGGTCTAGTGGATCCATCTTGGTCATGACCCCAATTATATAATGTATAATCTTTGAGCTAGGATTGATTTATAGAATTGTTGCATATCTCATTGCATACAAATGGTACCAATGTATAGAATTATGCCACAAATATGAATTTAAATCATATCACTTTATTTTTTGATAATTCAAAAATTATGTAAGTATGGATATCATGCTGGCAAAACATTACCACACTATGTATGTAGATATTTAAAAATTGATATAAATACTAATGTGAAGAACATGTTTCTAAGACATGACCCTACTATAATCTAGAGACAATGAGTAGTGAATAAATGTAGAGAACATTCTTCCAAAGCATGCCTCCACTGAATCTAAAATTTTGAATGTGTGAAATCCATGTCTATATAACATGCCACCACTAAATATAAAAATTGATATAAGTACCATATACTGAATAAGTGTGAAAAATATGTTTCTAAAGCATGCCCCCAACTTAATATAGAAATTGTACCAACTATGGAGAACATGACTTTATGACATGACCCCACTAATATTCCCCTACATTAAGAAGAGGTAAATATAGGAATTAGTGGTTAATGTTGACTCTTCAACTCACCCTAATTTGTGTGAAGCAAATCCAACCCTATAAGAGGCTTTCATGCTTACATTATGTCAGTTTACTCAGAAGGATAAGTTATGGATGGATCTTTCCCTGATAGCACCCAAAGTTAATAGCCAACACATATCCACACATATGCTAAAGTATCAATCCATGCCTAGGATTAATTCTTACACCTTATACATAATATCTTCTTGAATCCCAATCACATACAACTATTGGTGCACATATCTAGCATGTAGGTATTCAAAATTTTAAAGATAAGAAAGTGAAATATAGACACAAAAGGTAACCAACATATAGATATTTTCAAATATGTGTGATCCATGTCAATTCAACTTTACATACATAGCTTACCAATAATTTATTAGAGTCTAAGGTGGTAACTATATAGTTCAAACATGGCCCTTAAGGTATGTGAGTGCATGTAAATCCCCATTTTTTACACAAAAATGATAGGACTAAATGTAAATAAAAATCACATATCCTTCATGTCAGAAAACAACCTATGTAGATTGATAAGTGGTTGAATTAAGCAAAGGTGGTAATTTGGCCCAATTGGACATTGAGGGAGGTTGATTTAAAGCATAATTAGATTTAAATGTGATATGTAGGTGGAAATAACATGCACATATGATTCCTTTATATATAAGAGTGTACTTATGTCCTTAATGCTCATGGAGAATGTTTGAAGATCTAATATTGACCTTTTAACTACTTATTTGATCAGATTATCAAACCAAATTGAATGAGCATGGTTCATATTAGCTATTGGGTGGGAATCTGGTTCTATTGAGTTATGAGCACTAAATTTCAAATTAATTTCTTACCTACCATTTTAAATGTTGAATTAATTATGTATGATCTTTCCAAGATCTATATAAACCTTGATTTTCATTATGAAAATGATCCCTCTCATTGATATAAAAAATATCCACCCATTCAAAATATTAATATGGGATTAGGCCATAAAATTATTAATAACTAAGTAATCGTTATTTCATGCTCTATCTTCTATGTGCACTAATAGTTGTTTTTTGTCTGTGGATGTTCATCCTTCTCATTATTTTCCTCCCTTAACACCTCCACATGAAATTGGAATTCTCTATAAGTCACACATTATGTATAAATGAGATTGTATAGGTGTTATTTATGTATTATCTAACATCCCTCCTAACACTATGTTGTCTTCCCATACTTGCACATGAAACATTTATGAAATTGGCATCTAGTTTAAAAACTAGGTGCATTTGGTCCCTTAGTTTTATTGTGCCATTAAACATGAGAGGTATTTTTTTATATTCTTAGTACATCTCCAATTTCCCTTTGAGTAAGAATATTACCTTCTCTCCCCTTTCCTTATCAATATTAAGTTTATCATTAGTCATAGATTCCATTTTTTCACTTTATAGGTCTGTGTACTAGTCTAAATATAGGTGCAATTAGATTAGAAGGAAGTTGAACTTATTTGAAGGTTCATCCTAAAGAGCATAAGAGTCTAATGCCTTGGTTATGTTCCCATTATTTTAAACATACATAATATATCTTTTGCATGTTGGTATTTTCAAATACTCCATTTCCCCATGCCTATCACTTATATACCCTATGCCAAGTGCTCACACCTTACGACCATCTTCAATCACCCTAATGTAGCATGTTATCCATAGGTTCACATTTCAAACCATAACAGTTTATGGCACAATTGGTGGGACCCATTCAAATATTTAACTAAGGATTAGTACTTTACTTAGTCAATAATGCTAAATATACTTTAATGGAACACCTAGTGATTCCAAGTATTCTTGGTTTATAAAGACCAAATGTTCATCTATATGCTAAGATTAAAAAAGATCATATTAAATAATTAATGATTTTTATTTTATTTAATCACTCTTAACTACTAGAAGAAGAAGAGTTAAATCATCCTTATCCCTTATCAAGAGAGTTTCTGATTCAAGATAGCCTTCCCCTAAAGCTCAGTCTACTCCCCCATTTCATAGATTCTCCATGTCCAAAGGAAGACAATTCACTATCCCATTCATGGATGCTAATAAAAACCATCCTTTTGTTTCCTTTATTATAGGTATCCCATTGGTCCTCCCCCATTACAATGATATTCCTATAGTTACTCTTAAGATTATCCCCTACATTGCAGGGGAGAAATCTACTACTCCTATAGAGCATATATAAGATGTCATAAACATTTGATATATTGACAATGTAACTAAATACAATTTTTAGTGTGACTCTTTACACATTATTTAAAAGAAATATCACTCTAGTGGTACTGAGGTCTAAAACTTGGCACTATCTAAAATTAAGATGAGTTAGGTGCTAAACTATGTAGAGATTTCAATGATAAGAGTGACCACCTATCATTGATGGAATAGTTCACTACCATTAAAATAACTCTACATGAGAAAATAGTCAACTTTAATATCAGATTCCAAAAGACATGGGATTAAATTCCACTATTGGTAGATCCTTATCCTAATACCATGTTCTTATATTTTTTAAGAGCACTAAATAATGATGTGGTTGTAATGATTGAATCTATGGAAATCATAGTATTTATAAATACATATGAGGTTGTTATGGCACAAATAATTATTTGATCCAAGTAGGTAAAATTACTCTTGAACCTCCTATTCCCTTATTCCCTGATCTTCCATCTACAATCCAACCTACCTTGCACTCTTTTTAAACTATAACACCCATCCTTATTATAGTTATCCCATAATTTTCATTGGTTACACCTCAAAGTGAATTGAATGATGTTAAATCATTATTCTAGGGCTTTGGAAATGAGCTAGTAGCACTTAAAATGTATCATGCATAGCATTCTAGGCCTTACCAACCCTTCAACAAGGAATATCAGCCAAACACACCTCCTTATAAATGTGGTGTTCAAGCTCAAGACCATCTCTGATATAAGAGAAATCCTTATGCATATAATTAACATGTTAATAGCATTATTAGAGCCTTCATGATTATGCATAAAAACATGGTGCAAGACTAAAAATGGTGATTTTCATATGATTAGATGCATGTTCAAGCTACATAAACAAATAGAGTTAGGAATCAAGTGCCTACAATCTAAAATGATTCACCAACTCAATGATATCCAAATATTTTAGCTTTGCAAATGGAGGAATTAAATATGAAAGTATATGAGCAAGGCAATTTTGCTCTCATAAATTGAAAATAATATGAATTCAATTATGTGAATAAAAAATAAACTTTGAGTGTTGGGATTAACCTAGATAATTATAACATAAGATTCAAAAGGAGGGTAATGGGAGGATAATTATCTTCTTCCATACCCTTAACTTTTGTACCCTCAACTATTATGCCCCAGGTTCTATGTGTAGACAAGAATGATAGAGCACCTATAAGGAACTTCCCAACATGCATGAAGACAGTTGCACAAAAATAAAGTAAACCTTATATTATTTAGCTTATGTGAGAAGATGTTTCCATTCAAATATTATAGGAAAAAATGACTTAAATACCTTTTAACATAATATATCAGATGAATAAACTTAGCCTAAATGTGATGATGTGGGGTGCTCTTTCTATTCCTTATCAAAGGATTTTTTTAGAATGTATTAAAGATCTTCCAATCATATGAAAATTCACAAACCTTGTCCATTACTCTTATAATCCTATGTTAACCAAATGAGGAAAAGTCATGTAGATAAAATAAACCACACCCATTCTAAATTTATTTGATTATTGACAAGCATCATGTACATAACTATATGATCGAATTGGGGGTGAGAAGCATAGTGATGCCAAAAAAAAAATTAGGCATGCTAGGTATAGAATATTATCCCATCTTGAAAGATGTACTCTAATTATATGGCATATTAATTAAAACTAGTAGGACCATCAAGGACCTAAGCTTCACTTTGCATGCATGTCCAAGCCTCTCCATTACACAAGACATCATAGTGATTGAATTGACCCTACTTCACTATATACCTTTCCCAAGATTTTGATATAAATATGGGTGGATAGCTATCCTCATTTTGGTTTCACATGATGCTTAGGACCACATATGGAACTAAGGTTACTATTAAGAATAAATCCAATTCTAGTAATCATATAAATCCATATTCTCCAAGTCTAACAGATATGAACTGCATTATGTTTGACCAAGATGAGAATAGTTCTCCATGAGACTACTACATCCATTGAAGGGAGCCTGAATAATTTGCTAAATGAATGGGTGTGTGATTAATGTGAGTATGAACCATATGGTCACAAAGAAGAAATAGAGATAGGAAATAATATATTCTCAATGAGAACCCATTATTTCCAAATATCATGAAGGTGTGAGAGGATCTTGAAAGTTCATGACATTTATACTTATATGGATCCTAAAGTAAAAATGGTATAGGATTTGAAGTGGAAATGATCTCCCGTCAAAATAATAAATAACTTAAATTTGAAGTTTAGCTACACAAATAATGTCCTCAAATATGAGGCACTAATCTAAAAACTCTAATTGGTGAAAAATAAATGAGTTAAAGTGATAGAAGCATTTAGGGATAGTGAAATAGTTGTAAACTAGGTCATAGCACAACACATGCCCAATAAAAGTGTTTTTAAATATTACAAGCATAGGGCTTGGGACATAATTAATGGATTTAATAAATTAAACATATGATCCATACCAAGGGCATATAATGATATGTTGATTGGATCACAAATGTGAGTGCATAGTATGACCTCCTTCAAAATATAAATGTTTATTCCAAGTAGCTCATAAATCTTGTGGTCAAATCAGTATTCTCAAAAAATTTAATGAGTTGTTTGGTGTTTGAAAGCAATGAAAATATCATTAACTTCTTGTAATACAAAGCTGATTTCAACACCAAGAATCAATTATGACTCCAAGACTAATATGAGGAATAGATCATCTAGATAAAGGGAAATAAGATATCAATCAAATTGGTCTTATTATAGATCATCTTTAATTTTTATTACTAGCTTAAGGTTTAGAGAAGAAACATGATGGTTAAGGAAGAGATCTTCAAGAAGGTATCCGTTTATGATGAAAATCTCTTTAAGGTTGGTAAGATATGTTCTCTATTTGAAATAAAAGAGTTAATTAAAGTAAGTATAATATAAGATGATATATTTTCATGGAGATACCAAGATATTAAAGGATTCAACCCAGGCTTAGCATAAAATACTATTGAGATTAACCCCAACACCAAACTAGTCAACTAAAAGTAGATGCCAATAAACCCCAAGATTGATCCTTTAATGTGAAATAGCTCAAAAATTTCATATATGATAATATAATATTTCCAATAATACATTTTTCCTAGGTGGTTAGTCTAGTTCTGGTATAGAATAATAATGGATAAATCTAACTATGCATAGGCTTCCTAGATTTAAATAGAGTACCCCTCAAATATCACTACCCCCTCCCATCAATGTAGAAAATTCATCAAATAATCATAGGGTTGGAGAGGTTTTCATTTATTTATGGTTACTTAATTTAAAACCATATACTTGTGCAAGAGTGTGATCAATTCAAGATTGCATTCACTACTAAGTGGGGAATCTCCAAAGAATAAAATATGTTATTTGGATTGAAAAATGTGGGGGACACATTTCAAACATCCATGGATAAGTAATTATAAAAACTCATCGATAATATCATCTTGGTCAACCTTAATGATATTATTATCTTTTTCAAGCACACAATGAATCATTTAAACCATTCAGAGAAAGTCTTTGAAAAGTTATGAGAATTTGGGATCTCTTTCAACCCAAATAAGTACATATTATCTATTCATGAGTTCAAATTATTAGGGCACATACTCTTCAAATATGGGCTCAAAATTAATTTAGAATGAGTTAAGGCCATCATGTTTCTCCCTATCTGAGGTCAGATGAAAGGCCTCTAGAGCTTCTTAGGAAGGATAAACTTTTTCTAAAGTTTCATACCAAAAGTTTCTACTCTAAACAAGCCCATCTTTATAATTCTCAGTAAAGATGCAATGGTTAGTTGGACCCTTAAGGGAAATATAAGTTTCAATTACATTAAGTGCACTATCGCATTAGATCTTACCTTGATAAACCCCAATTATAGTATTGATTTTCTCCTCTACACATTTGGTAAAATTGAAGGCATCTCAATTGTCTTGTTACAATAAATAAATGAACTTTTTAGTTATGCACACAAGGATTACAAGCTAAAATATAGATTTGTGTAAAAACACAATCTCGCATTCATAAGGGTGCTCAAGAAGTTTAGGCATATTATCTCCAAAAAATATTATTCATCTCATGGTTTTTCACTTAAGTATAAGGAATTTTTTGATAAATAAAGATACCAATGAGAAGAGAGTTAGTTGGGTCACAAAGGTGATGAATTATGACATAAATATCTAAATCACCAAGCTAGTACAAGGGAAAGAGTTATGTGAATAACTAATATATGTAAAAGTTTAAGATGGAGTATTCCTTCTACCACATGAAGCTCAATTAATGGATTAGACCACCTAAATAGGTTAAACTTAAATCATGAGTATTTTCTTTTAGATCAATGGATACCCATTTGATGTTAACAAAGTTGAGTGCTAGTACTTTAGATTATAAGTTATTCCTTACATGTTTATTAGTGGCATGATATTCAAAAGATACATTAATGGAGTTCTCTTAAGGTGTGTGGAATAGGATCAAATTAATAGGATCCTTAAAGAGTTATAGGATGGGATATCAAGAGGCCATTACTTTCCTAAAACCACAATCATTAAAATCATTCAAGTTGGATATTATTGAACAACACTATTAAAAGACACACATTCATGGGTGAGAAGTTTCAATAAGTTTTCCTTATTTGTAGGCAATAAAAAATTGGTAGTTTTTTTGTTGTGCCTAATACAATCTAATCATCCCTTTGCCCAATGGTGCTTAGAATTCATTATAATTATAAATATTTCGTCAAGCACTATGTGTAGATGTGTCCTCATAAAAACTAACTACTTGATAATGTGGATGAAGGAAATAATTCTCAAGGATGCCAATGCGATTTTTATTTTATATTTGTACAAAAGCCTTATAGAAAAATTTATTGTTTTAGACACCATCATTTTTACAATGTAATGGATTTTATTAGATCAAAAATTATTGAGTGGGTGGTCAAATACAACATCCACCTAAGTACTTTCTTAAAATACTACCCTCAAGGTCATGTTCTAACCAATTACACTAGCAAGAAATTTATTTCCATCATCAAGTGAATCCTAGAGGACAATCAGTGAGCTTGGCACACCAAACTCAAGACAACCCTCTTAGTAGAGCAAATAATATTAAAAAGGGTGTCGGTCAACTGACCTTTCATATAGGATGGAAGTGAGGTTGACTAAATATCTTGATTTTCCTTCATTAGAGTTAACCCATCAACTAGAATTGCACAAGATTGATCCCATGATAATAATGTTGGATGAGATAATGGAGCTTGAGAAAACAAGAGTGAAATCAATGTGCACTAAGGAACTTTAGAAAGCATAGATAAAAAGGACATTTGATAGGAAATTTATTTCTATAAGATTTGATGAAGGAGACTTAGTACTCAAATGGGATGTATACAAGGTGAATGTTGGAAAGCATACAAAGTTTGATGATATATAGAGTGGTTTATATAGCATAACTAGTTGCATGCAAGCCAATGCCTAACAACTCACAAATCTAATTGAATAAGTGTTTCCCATCCTCGTTAATGGGATTATAATAAAAACTATCTTCTAATGATTTTATATAATTTATAAATAGTATATTTGATGTCTAAATTTCCCTAAGTTCACCACATACATATTATTACTTATATTACATTCATTTTCTATAAGTGCTTATGCATAGCTCTTGATTGGTCTAGACTTTCCTTCTTATAAGCACCATTTGAAATAATTATTTTATTTGTGTGTTCTTTGTGAGAGGTGTATTAATTTATTCTAGGGCTGGGTAAGCTTGTTATAACTAAATATGCAAATGATAAAATATTAGTGGGCTCTAAATGATTCTATTCCTAATGGATTGCTTCAAGACTACTAATCCCCACTTAGTAGTCAAGTAGCCCACCAAGTTCACCAAAAGTGTTGAATATTCAAATCACCCCAAAAAATTAAAATAAAATGGGACCCTATATGATATTTCATGCTCACACAATTTCAAGTCTTCAAAAGGATCAGTTACATGTGGATTATTACCTACCAACACCCAATGTAAAAATTTAGCTTAAATCTACACATTAGTTAAAGTGTCAATTCATGCCTATGTACAACTCTTAATCCACACATTATACATTAAATATTCATGAATATCCATCACATAAAACCATTTATAATAAAATATATCACATACATATATAGAATGCTAAAGATAAGTAGGCACAAATGACACATAGAAAATAGCCAGAATATAGAAATTATGAAAGACATGCACTCCCCTTAGATATAAACTCCTATACGTCACTTGCATAAGATTTATTAGATTATAATATGCACTCAGTGTAATTCAGACATTACCCTAAAGGTATGTATGCCTATGGATCCCCAATATTCATGAAAAAAAGGCATGGTAAGATCTAAGAAAAGCCAGTATAATGTTTGCATTAGCAATCAACCCAGATGGATTAACAAGTGGTAGAAAAAAGTAAAGGTGGTAGATGAGCCTAATTAGATGTCAAGGGAGGCCGCGTTAGATTGGAATTAAATTCAAATGTGGTAGGTAGGTGGAAAAAACATGTAAACACATCACCTCCAACTGTATGAATATACTTATGTCCTCAATGCTTATGCAGATTGTTTCAAGATCTAACAATGATGTTCTAGCTATTTCCATGATCATATTGTCAATGAAAATTGAATTAGCATGGTTCATAATATTTATTTTTTAGGATTCTAGTTCTCTTGATTTTTTATCATTAACTTTAAAATTATGTTCTTACCTACCATTTTAAATGATGAATTAATTACTCAAGATCTTGACTAACTTTATATAAACCCTGGTTTTCATTTTTAAAAGGATTCCTTCCATTGGCATAAAAAATGTATACCCATTAAATATTTTAATATTATATTAGGCTTTGGAATCAATGAGAATTGAATCATTTTTATATCATTCTCTATGTTTTGTGTGCACTAATAGTTGATGATGTTTATCTGTGAATGTTTGTTCGTCTCATTATTTTCCTCCCTTCGCACCTCCACATGGAAATAGAATCCTTCATAGGTTGTGAATTATGTATAAATAGGTATATTTATGTGTTATATGTAGATATTTTATAATACTTCTTAATTTTTCATAGTGTTCTCATACCTCCATGTGAAATACTCATGTAGTGGGAATTTGGTTTGAAAATTGGTTGCATTTAGTCCCTTAATTTTATTGTGCCATTAAGACGGTGAGGTGTTCATTATACTCTTGTTACATCACCAATTTCCCATTAATTAAGCCTCTTAACCTCTATTTATCTCACTTTTCCTTGTCAATATTAGGTTTATCATTAGCCATAGATTACATTTTTAATCTTTTTAGGTATACACACTAATCCTATACAAGGTGCATTTATATTATAAGGAAGCCATCCTTATCTAGAGGTTCATCCCAAGGATTTAAATATTCACATGCCTTGGGTACATTCTCATTCTTTCAATTAGATATAGGATTTTATACACATATTTATAATTTAAATACTCCTACACCTTGCATCAAAATCTTTCATACCCTACTCAAATCAGTCATGCTTTGTTCCCATATTTAATAACCCCCATGCAACAATCTATCCACAAGTGCTAATTTGTAATCATAACAATTACCTCTCCTTAAAATAATAATACAACTATATAATATGTGAAATTACCCATGTAATGTATAAAAGGAACATGTTTATGTTGATATAAAACAAATTTCATATAACCAATGTGATCCAATGATTTTCTAAAATGAATGATAAAGATGACAACAACATCTAGATGGTAACAATACAAGCTTAACAATAAAACAATCACACCCAAAAGAGCACTCCAAATCAAGTCAAAAGGTAATGGTCTAAGGAGATTATAAATAATTTGAATGTTCAAATTACACAAAATCTAAGGGAACATGATTTATTCAAATGTACACAAAATAAATAATCACATATTCAAATGTCTATTTAATAAATGTTAACATATTGAAATATGTAATAAATCATACATAGTCATGGGGGGCATAATAAAAGTAGCATATTCAAATTTTTGAACATGTAAGAAAATATAAAATAAAAACACTCAAAGGAGTTCATAAATGAAATCATAGGAAACCATCTTAAATATGTCATAGTAGACCATGGATCATATTTTTTTGGAAAAAAATCAATTGTCTAGCATAGCAAGTACCATGTGTAAGATATAATAATAGATAAATTCAAGTATTATTATATATTCAAGCTCAAACATGATAATGAAATGTGGTAATAAAAAAATATGACCTTTTTTTATCAAGATCAAAGAAGTGGAATCACCCAATGTCTACCTGATATGAATATAGGGAAGGGCCAACATTTAAAATAGGAATAGATTGTGTATCTATGTATTTATATATCACACTCAAATAAAATTGTGGCATGTATGTGTATATTATAATTAATAGGTGTGATATTGATCAACATGGTATTAACATATAAGTTCCAATGAACTAATAAAACATGTAGCTTCCAAAACCATTTTTATATTTAAATTTTTTTTGGGTATTTTGGAATGTTTGAAAAGGAAATATCATCCTCTGATTCCATCTAATATATGGTCATAATTATATACCCATTATGAACTTGGTATAATAATCTTGTGATGATATGGAGGATCATGTATATTCAATATATTTCACTGCAGTATCAATGATATTTTGTGTATGTAAATATGACTCTGTAGTCATGAATTATTAGTAGGAGTAATAAAATTAGGGAATTACGGAACCCCTTGTTAAATTATCTATGGTTTATTTGGAATAGTTCTAATATGAATATTTATAGGTGTTTTGGATATTATAACATGGTTCATTGTACATGAGGAATCCATGGAATCTAATGTGTCTTTGATATAATGGTTTATCAAGTACTAGCTACCTAGTAAAGGGGATTGTCTATTGTTTACCATTTTATGGTTAATAATCCTTAGCAGGCTTTGAAATTATCTTTTTGGGTATATGTCTATCTTGTTCAATATGATGCTCATATGGAGTGTCAAAAACTATAACTACCTAATTGGCATTAGTGTATTTAACATAACCATGCACTATATAAAGTATTTTTTGATATGTAAAGATCCAAAGACTTTCTAATAATATATCAAATATGGTAGTCGAAGGTATAATTAAAAATGTAGTAAAAATATGTGTACTAATGACCTATAAAGATAGGTAAATCTTGCCAAGTACCTTTTGGGAGGTCCTATTGAATGCTATAAAGTATCTATTAGAAGGATGAAAATCATGATGAGTATAGCCCAAGTGCATAATTAATGTCATGATGAAAACATTATTGATTTTACCATTATCAATTAGAATAGTTTTTATAGTGTGTTTATCAAGGTATGATATAATTAAAAATAAATTAACATTATAGTCACCATTTTTAATCTCATTGTCATCAAAATTAATAGAGGGTGTTTCAAACATAGGTGGTATATGTCACATGTAAGTACTAATAATCCCTTCTACGGGGTCCCCTTAATGTGATAGATAGGGATGTGCATTATAATCCATTTTCACTTTCCATTCCTTCTTATAATGATCTTGTAAGGTATTTTTTAATATTTTATATTTTTGGTGATTACCAAGTTGTGAACCTAATTCTTTTGGAGGATCATCAAATGCAAGATTTTAGTCATCAATAAGATCTTGGATTTTTTGATTCAAGGTAAAGAATTTATTTTTAGAATGCCCTAGTCATTGTTTATAATCATAATAAGAATTTAAATAATATCCTTTGGGTACATTCTAACTCATATCAACCTATATAGGATGAGGGATAGTTATAATATAGCACTCTAGTAACTTTGGGTGTAATGAATCTGGGGACTCAGGTAAATTGGATAACTACCTTCTCAGTTCATTAGATAAAAACATATATTAGGATGTTTTTAAACTATGTTAACCATGGTGGTTATTTCATTTTTAGGCTTAGGAGGTTTTACCTTATAACATGGTTTAATTGTGAATTTTATACTAGACATAGAAGTAGTTCTTTATTGTTTTAAATACTTGAGCTTATTCGGTGAACTAATATTCATTTTATGGTCTTTTACAACCTCACATAACTCCAAAATATTTTAACTTCTCAAAAACAATGGAATCATATAAATGATGGAGAAACTTTTTCTTAAATATATATTGAAACTCTTTATCTGCCATAGGATCAGTCATTTTAGCCAACATTATCTTATATCTGAAGACATATTCATTGATAGGTTCATTGGTTATTTTTTTGATTTTGTAAATTTGATCATATGAAACATTTTCAAAAATATTAGTGGAGAAATATTCTAGAAACTAATATGTAAGAGGTTCAAATGCTTTCATATACTATAGAGGTAAATCATCTAACCATCTCAAATCATAGTCCTTGAGGCTTATTAGAAATAATTTGGTCAACATTTTATCATTGGAGGTATATACAAGGCATGCCACATAAAAGGATCAATGATATTGTTTAGGATCATCCTTTCCATCAAAAAATTTGTACTTAGGTGCAAAAAAACTAATTGGTAAATTGTGTAAATATATATGAATTGTAAGAGGGTTATGCAACACATCTTGTCAAGAAATAGCATGATGATATTTTAAAGCATTTTATTCAATATTTATAACTTTTTCTTCCAAGGTCTTTATAAAAATGATTGATTTAATTATAGACCTATTTGGAATTAGCTTAGCAAGTTGAGTAGCAACCAAAGGGTATGTAAACAAGGTTTGAGTAGTAATATTTATTGATATTATTATTTGTGTTAAAAAAAAAATTAATTTTATGGTGGATGTAGCAATAGTTATTTATAGATAGAAATTTTGGAATACATAATTTAAGCTTTCACTATATTTCAGTTTATTTAATGGTATGGAATTAGTTATAGTACCATTTAGAGATGCACCATCACTAAGTGAAGTAGCCTTTGTTTTATCATGTTTACTTATTTCATCTCTTTTAACATAAAAAAATGCATCCTTTAAGTCCTTGTTATTATTGAGATGAGTAATCAATGCCTCTTTATCC
>JARHVA010006315.1:660000-662500 GCA_037957365.1 Torreya grandis
TTAATAAGGTAAAAATAAATAAAATAATCAACAATTATTTATTAAATGTTATAATTTCACTTTTACACTAATGATTACAATCTTAAAAATTAAACTAAAACAAAATAAGAATATTAATGGCACACAACTTTTAGGAAGGACATTTAAAGAGATGAAAATTAAACATAAAATCCCTAAGAAAAGGTTAAGTCCAATAATTGAAATTTTCTCTTTTCCTAAATATTTATTTTCACAATCTAGTCATACATCTATATTTTATAAATTAGAAACTATAGTATATGCACTTATTATTGGAAAACATGTTCAAATTTATCTATATCATTCTAATTATTTGGTGTTTTCAAAACATTATAGGTTGTCATTAAATCCTATTTGTTATTGAAGAGACCATCCAATTGTTTTGTCAATTTCCTTCCAATATAAAGCATAAACTCACATGAAATAATTTATTTATCTTATCTTTATTTTGATTCCCAAATCTCATGAATATTAACACTCACATTTTTTTTCTAATTTTAAAAACTCATTGTGCTAGTGCACATAATTATTTAATGTGATTACAAACTTATAGTTTTATTCTTAAACTTGTACAATGTGAGGTCTTTCAAGTATGGTCATAGAAATATTGTGTATGTGAGAATATAATTGAAGGTAAAAACAAAAAAATTAATACCAATAAATATCATATTTATCTTAAATTGATAAAATAACAATGAAAAAGAATAATTGACAACAAATGTGTAAATTAAAAAATGAAATGTAAAAAATAAATGAAAACTAAATAAAAATATCATATATCTATGAAACACACATTGAAATCATGATCCCTAAATTTATGTAGTTGATAATGCCAAACTCTATTTCTGATTTAAATAAATAATAATAATTTCATTACGTATTGATGAAAATTTATATTATTATATCAACCATGATTTTACTCAAACCACTAATAAAATATGTAAAATGTTACATTGAGAAACACTTCAAAATAAAAATATTTTGAAACCTATTTGTTTTTATATTTTCAAACCATCAATTTATCCAATAACTTCTACAATATTTTTACCAATTTTTTGTCTTTGAGACTTCAAAATATCCTTTAAAAGATCATTTCCATTTAGAAAAGAAAATTTATCTAAGGAAGTTATAGTATAATCAACATTGTCAAGGTTCATGAAGCTCTTCATTATTTGGATAGAATTAACATGACAAGTATGTTTTTCATGTCGGATAAGAACAAGGCTTGTGAAATAGTGTCTTGGAACTTCATAACATCCTAGAACTGTTTAGTTTTCATCTTAAATTTAAATGTTAATTTCCTCTTCCATATCATCACTTATATTCTTTATCCTATTCAAAGGTCTACTTGCTAGATTTTTTAATGGTAGAAAGATGCATAGGAAAATCACATCCCTTATTTCCATACCTTTTTATCATAATGGATAAAATTTTAGGTAGAAGTTTTTAAAAGGCTCTTAACAAAGTCTGTATAAAGGGTTTGAATATTACTTATTCCATTTGACCACTTTAACATAAACAAATGATGGATATCAATAGTATTCTTAGGTAATATTCAATGCAATAAGTAATACAAAATATAAATATATGAATTATCTATGCCATGTGTCATGGAAATATGTCAATCTATTAAAAAGTCTTGTTTTTATTCATCAAAATCAGCTAATTATGAGGCAATAAACAATTTCAAAAAAATTGGACTATCAAGTTAAATATTTCCCTCCATCCTACTATGTCATATCATCATGAAAAGGAATCATGTATATTAGTAAATAGAATAACTTCATTGATAGATTTCAACATTATCTTTGAAGTTAGGAGAGTTGCCTCCTAATCCAAGTGGTTAAATTGTAGATCCTTAGGGTTTCCCTTCAAATCCTTCTAATTTGTTTAATGTCCACTTTAAAGGATAATTAAAAGTTTGAGGATAAATTTGAATAGTTTCAAAAAATATTCCCTTGGTCATGGGTTGAAGAGAAACATATAATTCCCCTAGTGCCATGAGACAAGTTTTGTCTATCTACAAAGTATGGTGTTGTACATTTTAGAGGAGTTATGTTGATGAATGTAGCCATTATTTACAAAATGGATGAGATAAAGGAATGAACATAACCCATTGAAAAGCATTAAAAGGGATAAATATCTATACATAAGTGAAATTTATTGGTTATTAATGGGTGTTATGTGTTCTAGAACAATATTGTGAAGAGTATAAAATTATTGGGAAAAGGTTGAACATTAAATTTAGGGAAGGGTGATAAAGTAATGTATTTGGATGAAACCTAGTTAATTAGTTGTCCATTGAGTTCCATATAACCTTAGAAATATTTAATCTATTTTAATTTTAAATGAATTAAACTAAAAGATATTAAAATATTAAAATATTAATGTTAGTATATAGAGATCTCATAATGAAATAAAGTATGCTACACAATTTTGTGAAATTAAATATTGGCTAAAAATATTAAATATTCCTAAATAT
>JARHVA010006315.1:667500-775000 GCA_037957365.1 Torreya grandis
AAGAAAATGAATATAGTTTATGGGAAAAAAATCCCCACCTACACAATCCAAAGTATCCCTCATATATATATATATATATATATATATATATATATATATATATATATATATGTATATATATGTATATGTATATATATATATATATAATGTATGTATATATATATAATATGTAAATATACTTATACTCTATATCAAATGTATGTATGTATGTATATATATATATATATATATAATATGTATGTATATGTATATATATATATATGTTAATCTATATATATCTATATATATATATATATAGTGTGTGTGTGTGTGTGTTTGTGTGTGTGGCTAAATCATTAGTCATTAATTTCTCTATAATCCTAAGAAGCAAATCATACTTCATCACTCTACTCCATCAAATGTAGGACCACATTTTTAAACACATAATTTAAGATATCCCTAATTGCTCTATGTTAATCTTGAAAATTCATCTAAAAGGAATTAGTTACGAGGGTCTAGACCTAAGTCAAACCCCTATTTTTAGATAGGTAATAAATCAACAACCAATATATTCAATAGATGGCTTATAATTTTAGATCTAAGTGTATTTTCATGTTCATGCTTATCTTCTTATTTCTTATAATATGTCATTTCATTCATGTACTTATATAGATAGCTATTTTATATGTAAAAATGATTTTATTGATTTTTTTGGTTTCCATATATAAGATTTAGTGTACTTTATATAAAACTAAGTGCTCAACCTTGTTTACATGAACTTTTTATGGTTGGTACTGACACTTCTCCCTCTACATGAGCTGCTATAGATATAGGCATTACTATTACAATGTCATCTGCATAGGCACTAATAAAGGTATACAATTTTTCTTATAATTTGAATTGTAAAAATAGACTTGTTTTAATAATTTTAGTACATGTGTACTTGGGGTGAATATAAATTATGATTGTGTATTGTGTATATAGGGTTGTCCTATGACAACTGATAGTTCTAGTAAGATGGTTATTATGGAAACTTATCATATTCCTCCCATATTTCATACTCTTATTCAGATAGTTGAGCCTATCACTAACTTGATTGAGTGTGTAAAATATATTTAGCAAGATTTTGAACTTATATTAAGTGCACATGTTTAAATGATTTTTTATTATAGTTTAAAATTAATTTCTTAACAATTGTTTAAATGTATTTTATGTTAATTTCATAATCATTCTTATATTTTAAAAGGTTCAACTAGAAACTAGATATGGGCATATGACCCCCAGTCGTACCTTGGAGCAATGGAGCACATATGGAGGGGTCTCCATCTACTAGTAGGGCATCCCAGCAAGACTAATATGAAGGTAAAGAGAAGGAGGATATTTGATGATTATCATGTATTACACACATGTTATGTAATTTTGTGTATGCCTCTTTGGCAATTGATGCATTTTTGGCATTGTATATGATGTGACATTCAGCCAACATATGATACTATGGTGGTAGATGTAATTTTTTGTATGCTATCACAACCTAATCATATTATTGACATTGGTCACTTATGTGTAGAATATAGTTGGAATAAATTTATTAGCTGATTTTGTTGGTTACTAAATGTCACACTCCTCAAAATTTGAGTATGCAAAGCAATTCATGCATTTTTGGTTAATTTCATAATCATTCTTATATTTTAAAAGGTTCAACTAGAAACATGAGTGACATTCAACCGACATATGCATACTATGGTGGTAGATGTAATTTTGTGTTTTTTGTATCGCTATCACAACCTAATCTATGGTATTATTGACATTGGTCACGTATGTGTAGAATATAGTTGGAATAAATTTATTAGCTGATTTTGTTGGTTACTAAATGTCACACTCCTAAAAAATTTGAGTATGCAAAGTACAATGAATATAATAGAAAAGATCATAGTGCATTCAAAATTCAACATATTGACTACAACAACTAGTGGGTGTGTGGTTTATTTTAAAATAAAAAGGTTTTTCCATCTCAAAATATCTTTGATAAATATAAATTTATGGATGATTCTCCAAAAAATTAGCATATAATTATGTTTGAGTGATATCTAATAAATGTTTTGGATGTGGTTCATGGTTATGAGAAACAACTATTCTTTTCATAACATCTCTTATATTGGGAAAAAGTCTTGTATTATCTTTCTAAAACTAAGTAACTCTTTGAGAGTATCAAATAGAGCCTTATCCTTTCATGGAAGTCTACTAGAGAATGCCTAGATCTCATTGGTATTAGTTTCATTAAGTCTTTCACATCTTTCAAGATCTTTCCTTATTATTTTTATATTTATATGAAGTGTTTGACTTGTTTTTGAAACCATTCATTTTTTAACTATTATGCCACTTATTGCACAAGTTGCAAGTATACATCGGGCATCATTACAATATTTGGTGCATGATTTTGGGCCTACAATATGATATGCATGATTTAGATTCTCAATAATTTCATCCTTTTCATCATTCATGTTAGATTTTCTTAGTCCTAATGTGTACATTATTGGTCTCATCTTAATCAATTTTATCAATGAAACAAACAATTGACATCTTTGACTATCATATTGAAATTATGAAAGAAATTATCCCAAAGTTGTTGAGCCAATCTTTTTATATGGTGATAAGACATTTTGATATGCATTGAGTTTAAAATATTTTAATTGACTTCATTTAAGTACTTGTATTTTCTACACATAATTCTTGGAGGTGTTGATAATTATGGAATTTATTGACAGGGTATTTCACAATGGTTATTACTTTCATTATATATAGGTGTGATGACATTAAATTCTTCATTGTTAATTTATTCATAATATGTTTCCATGAATTTTTTTTATATTTGATTTCATCATTATTGATTTCCATCAAATTTTATTCATTTATGGGGGGTGAAAAATCATACATAGACTCATCACCAACAAAAACTTAGAACTCTAAATGTAAACTTCTAATATTAACTAATTCATTATTTTCAATTTTATTATTCTTCATTTAATTATGATCAATTTCATTATTGTCAATTTGAAAATTATTCAATTGATTATTGTTAATTTCATCATTGCTTAATTCATTATCATCAATCAGCTCATTATCTATGGTATTTGGTTCATCAATATTAGGGCTTGTACCTTGTTTACCATAAAATTTTTTCATTAGTAGCTTGTGTTTATCTTTGAAAAATTATAATTCCTCTAGTGTTTTTTATTTAACAACTTTGCTTCCTATTTAAACCTGATTCAAAACCCATTATAAGGGATAGTTGATAAAATTTCAAAGGTGGGATCAAGTACACAAATATATAGATCTCATAGAATGTTATTATGGATAGAGGTCTTGATTTGGGTTAAAAATAGTCATTGATAAGTGAGCCTATCACTAAAATAATAATAACATGATCACATTATATAGTGGAATCACATTTCTAAATAACATAATTACATTATGTTTTACACAAGGTCGTTACACACCCAACCCATTGGGAAGTTGATATGGATAATAGCATGACCGTGTTAATAAATAACATGATCGCATTATGATTTCCATAATGTCCTAGCACACCAAACCCAATGGGAAGTTGATATTGATGATAAGATGATCATGTTATTGTTGATATAAGTTATGGGGTTAGAAATTGGCAATGAGGAGAGAGTGTTTCCTATGTTAACAATAACATGATCATGTTATTAAATAGCATTATCACATTATACTTACTGTAGAGAAGGGATTAAGGATTAGAGATTAAGGCAAATTAGTGCATAGGTTTTATATTAGGGATTAGGGATTATAATTTATGTTTCAGGAATTAGTGATTATAATTAAGGTCAAAAGTAAAGGTGCATGGCTATGAGGACCTTTCCTAATACTTGGAGAAAGAAGCTCTAAGCACATTAAAGCACCAAAAAATAATAATAATTCATTAAGAATAAAATATGTATTTGGGTTACCATTATACCCTGGATGTTACACATGTAGATTGAGTGAAGTAGTTAAATGGGTTAACTAGTCATGTGATTTAGGCCAAAATGAGCCCTATTAACTTAATTCTTAGTCTAGAAATGATGTTAATTTCTAGGCTAAAATGATTGGTTCAAGATTTAAAAAGTTTATATTTTTGGTTTAGAGTTTAGGGATTAAGAAACTTATAACGATTAAGGATTAGGGTGTAGGTTTTAGGTTAAATTTATATAATTGTGTAGGTAATTTGGGATCCTTAAACCTATATCTATGATTATAGAATGTGAATTTGGGATCTTCATTATCCCCCACATAATCACATATTGAGCCTACAAAGTCAATTGTGGTAATGTGGTCTAATCACTAAGGTAACTGAAGATCATTTGAGCTACTTATGACACATATCTATAACTTGATTACCTTCATGTTTACATATTTCCAATAAAATTAGGGTCAATTATGTCATGTACATGTTATACAATCGATTGAGCCATAAATTCAATTTAAAGGCTCAATTTTGCCTAGATCACATAGGGAATTATAAAAATTAACTAAATTGATTAATTCATGATAGAAGATCAATATTTTGATTTTTCCCCAAATCATATCTTGCTATTGAAGACCCTCAAATTGGCCTCAAATTCCTCCTTGATTAAAATAATCAACTACCTCTCCTCTTCTTTGGTTAATTAGGTTGAAGTTATTCAAAATAGCCCCAATTTACTAAACAGATGCACATAGCTAGATTGGTACTCCAAGGCTTTAGCCATACATTTAAAAAGTGCATAAATTATGACATCTCATGATAAAATCAGTTAGATCATAAGTCATTTATGTTTATGGTGCATGGTGGGCATTAGGGCATAGGGCTTACAATTTAAATCTTTTAAAGATCATTAGGGATTAGGGCATAGGGTTTAGGTTTAAGGACCTATATATTAATGTCTAAGATCACTATATATTCCATGTGTTCAAACTAGATTATTTCTAAAAAATGATGTTAATTGGGGCTAAATTAAAGCTATTAAATACCTATAAAGTTGATGGTTTACAACTTACGGTATAATGTTTATAGTTTATGGCCCTTCTAGGTTTTAATGTATATACATGGTTTAAAGTATATATGATTAATTAAAAAGATAATTGAGAACAATTCGAATAACTTTTCTGACTATATAATGTGTTTTTAGGTTGTCATTATACCATGGATGTCATGTCACACATGTAGATTAAGTGAAATAGTCAAATGGGTCAATTAGTCATGTGATTTAGGGAAAAATAAGTGATGTGAACATAATTATTAGTCTAAATGATGTTAATTAGGGATAAAATGATTTATTGAAGGTTTAAAGAGTTTATATTTATTATTTATAGTTTATGAATTAAGAAAGTTTTAAGGATTAGGTCTTAGGCTATAGGTTTAAGGGTACATTTATACAATCATGTAGTCAATTGAGCCAAATTTGGGATCCTTGAACCTAAATATATGATTAAATAATGTGAATTTGGGATAAATTATCCCCTGCATGATCATATATTGAGCCTACAAACTCAATTGTGGTAATGAGTGATGCAATTTTAACCAGTTTCATCCCTGTGAACCTAGTTCTTACTATATATATAAAGGATGTTAATTGCTACTAAATTTATTGGTTTAGTGTTTAGGGTCTATAATTTAAATGAGTTGGGGTTTAGGGCTTATTCCTTAGGGTTTAATGTAAATGGTATAAGATTTGGATTTAAATTTAAATGATACTACATAACTTAGGGCTTAAGATATCATATATAAGGTCCAATACTTAAGGTAATTGAAGAACATTTGACTACTTATGACACATATTTATGACTTGATTACCTTCTTGTTTCCATATTTCTAATAAAAGTTGATTAAATTACTCCATGTACATGTTATACAATTGATATAGCCATAAATTTGGTTCAAGATCTCAATTTCACACATATCATGTAGGGAATTATACAAATTGACTAATTAGATGAATTCATGATAGAAGATTGATATTTTGATTTTGTCCCAAATCATATCTTATATTAAAGACCCTTAAACTAACCTCAAATTATTCCTCTATTAGAAATATTCAACTACCTCTCTTCTTCTTTGGTTAATTAGGTTGAAGGGGCTCAAAATAGCCCCAATTTATTAAATAGATGCATAGAGATATATTGGTACTCCAAAAGATTTAGCCATAGGTAAAATAGTACATAAATTATGACATATTAAGATACAATTAGTTATATCGTAAAGCATGTATGTTTGTGATGCACAGTGAGCATTAAGGCATAGAGATTATGATTTAAATATTTTAAGGATCATTAGGGATTAGGGAAAAGGGTTTAGGTTTAAGGACCTATATATTAATGTCTAAGATCACAAGATATGCCATCTATTCAAACTAGATTATTACTATAAAGGATGTTAATTGGGACTAAATTAAAGCTGGTAAATACCTAGAAAGTAAATGGTTTACAATTTAGGTTATAGTGTTTAGGGTTTATGGTTTACAATCCTTCTAGGTTTTAATGTATATACAAGGTTTAGGGTACACAAGGTCAATCAGAAAGATAATTGAGGACCATTTGAATCACTTGGACCCATTTCCAACTATAGAATGTGTTTTTGGGTTATGATTATACCATTAATGTCAAGTCATAAGTGTACTTTGAGTGAAATAATCAAATGGGTCAATTATTCATGTGATTTAGGCCAAACCAAGCCCTGTGAACTTAATTCTTATTCCAAATGATGTTAATTTGGGCTAAAATGATTGTTTCAATGTTTAAAGATTTTATATTTATAGTAGATAGAGTTTAGGGATTATGAATTTTAGGGATTAGGGCTTAGGATATAGGTTTTAGGTTATACAAGGTATAATAATGATGGTGATTGGGATAAATTTGAGATCCTTGAACATAGATATTTGAGTAAAGAATGTAAGTTTTAAATCAATTATCCCCCACATCATCATGGATTGAGCCTATGGAGTTGATTTTGGTAATGACTGATGCAATTTTAACCAAGTTCATCCCTATGAACCTATTTCTTACTATATATAAAGGATGTTAATTTGGAATAAATTGATCCTAAGGGTCTAATGAGCCTCAATATGAGGAATATTATTTGTATGATGTCAATTGGCGATCCAAGTGATCAAGATATTAAAAAATAGGTAATATTTCAATTTGATATGAAATTTAGTAAAAAGAGTTATGTGTAAGGAATTACATTCATATATAATGAAAATTAGGGCTTATATAGCCCTGATTACATACCATATTGAACAAATCAAGTATTTAGTTCTAGATGATACATATTTAGGGCCAATCAAGGCTTGCCTAGGGAATTAGATCAACATAATTTTAATTAGGGCCCTAACTGCACACCTTATTCAAATAATTGAGTGTTATCATGAATCTAATATGAAATCATGACAAATTGAACCCTCTGTAAGGAATTATATATCCATATTTAATAATAATTGGGATTTTGATTATACACTAAATTCAACTAAAAAATATAATGGTTTAATATGATCTATGTAATTTAGTGAAAACAAGCCTTGTTTAAGAAATTTCATCCTTCTACTATCAGTAATAGGCTATGTTGGTCCAAAATACATAACATATTGAATCAACCATGTATTTAGTTCAATTGAATATGTAATTTTAGCCAACCAAGGCTCATGAAAGTAACTAAATACATTTAATGTTAATTACAACTTCATTTTCCCTGATTGTAAACTATGTCTAGCTAATCAAGCATTTGTTTTTATTTTATATACATAATTGGGGCCAATTGGGCCCCATGAAAGTAATTTTGTCCATATAATGTTCTAGTTGGGTTCCATTAGCCCTGATTTCACACCATATTGAAATAATTGAGTATTTAGGTTTAATATGATATGAAATTTGGGCCACTCAATCCCCAATCAAGGAATTACATATATCTAATGTCGTTTGGAGCTTTAATTACACCATTTTATCAATTGATGTTATTTTCAATACTATATTGAGGCATTTTTTACCCCATGCAATGAATTGTGTCCATCTAATTTATCCATTATGAATATTTTCCATAATTGCACATCATATTTAACCAATTGAGTATTTTCTTTCGTATAATATTTATAATTAAGAGTAATTGGTCCCCATGTAAGGAACTCCTTCAATATAATGTTAATCAGGGATTTGATAACATAGGTCATATTAGACAATAATATTAAGACTCATAATACTAATGGATCCTATTCAAGTTTAGGATGTTTATAATATATAATGAAATTGCATTTTTAACATTATCATATTATTATATAATGTGATCACATTAATTAATGTGTTATTAATATGATCACATTATTAACATGATCACGTTATTAACATGATCATGGTATTTGATTTTGAATTCAATTCATGTGTCTTTTAGCTTGAGAATGGCTTAGTTTCCCAAACCAAAGGCTTAAATTGTCAATGTATAGTTGAGTATTGAAAGGTATGAAAATAGATAATAATTTCAACTTTGATTACCAAATACACTAAGAATTTCAACTCAAAAATTCAAAAACTTGATACCATCACAACCATCATGCTCTCCTCTTTCCAAAAATATGATTGTTATATTTTTTGGACTAATTTAAGGTTTCAAACTATATTTATTTCTAACTATGCCTTTTCTAGGTCACTACATGTTGAAAACATACATGCTTATACATGTTCATGTAATTTATGGTTCATTGATCCAAGTGAAAAATAAATTATATGGTGACATAGTATGCTTAATTATACAGACATTAAAAATAAATTGATTTTCATTTTTTTCAAGTGGTTAGGCCTGACTCATGGATGATTATTCTTTTTGTTGTGAATTTTTAGGATCTAGATACTTGAAAATTTTATTAAAAGATGGTATTCATTGAAAAAATACAAAAAATATAGGTGATGTTCTACAAGATTTTATACAAATTTTCCCCAAAATGTTTCAAATAATATTAAACACTACTCAAAAAATGGTGTGCATCACAGTCGTCGATCTACTATATTTTTTGAAAACAACTAGAGTTTTTCTTCAAATTTCAGATGTTTGACCTCATTGTACTTAACTATTTTTTTAAAAAGATAGTGTTTTGTAAAATATACTTAAAATCATACATTTCATGTTTTTACACCATCTTAAAATTTAGAGTGTAGATATCTCAAATTATTTACAAAAATTCATATTTCTTAAATTTCAAAAAAATCATGTCCATGAGTAGGCCACTTTTTGTCCTCCAACTTTTTGCACTTACCCAAATCAATCATGGAATTAGAGTATAAAATAGTTAACATATAAGTAATTTCATATGATGATCTTTGCATAGCTATCATATATCTAAGCTTAGTCTTCATTCACTCTACTACGTAGGGCATGCACCTCTCACCCAATTTTATGCACTCCTTACTCAAAGTTTGATCATAGTCATACTTACAAGTACCACACCATATCACATACATATACATATTAACACTACATAATCTACAATATTCACTCATTACTATGCACTTTTAAACTCATAGTTCTATGCCATAGCTCAAAAATTCATGCACCACCCATGTTTTATGTCAGCTCACCAACTTCCATGCTCTTCATAACTTGTAGTCCCACATTCCTCACAGTCTTTGCTATAGTTCATAGTCTTACACACTTAGATGACTCTTTAAATCCATAACATATCCACATGTTTCCTTTCCTCAATGATGTGTTTCATGGCGTCTAAAAACCCTCATCCATTTTAGAAGAGGAACCAATGCAACCATGTTCTTAGTTATTTATAGTCAATGTAACCTCCTTCTTGGTAACTAGAAATAGTTGTAACCACTATTGTATTCTAATTGTATAAGTATATAACATACATACCTAGCCTAAGGTATATTCTCTACACAATGATATCATATCCAACATGTTCCATGTATCTATTTTGTAAAACATACACTATAACATAGTGTACCAATTTTCTTATTTTATGTTAATGATTAAAATTTGCATTTCCTATAAAGACTTATGTTCCATTGAATGTGTTTAGTTATTTGTTTATGAATTATATTTTCCCATTCACTCTACATAACAAAAATAGGGTTATCCCAAGCATGCTTTGTCATTGGCCCCATGGTGTGTATCATAGGTATTAGAGTATAAAATTCATATTCCTTTCTATGTATGTAAACATGTGAGCACAAACTGATAAGGAAGGTTTGTCAATCAGTTTTATTTCAAAATATTTAGAAGAAAGCCATAGAAAATGTAAGTTGGCTGACACCTAGAAGAAAAATGAGGTATACCTTAAGGTAAGCTCATCATTGGTGTATTGGAGGCAAAACACACAAATTTTTTTGGACATTTATGTGAATTAATGGTACAACTCAATCCAATGCCTCCTACCACACCTCCATAGTTTTCTCAATAGTGGTTTTAATAAAAGACCCCATCAAAGTTCAAGATAATCTCAACATCCCTATGTTCTAATCTAAGATCAATGTCAAAGCATTAGATTCTTATATTTGACAACTCAAGGCATGCATCCTAGTTAATTATTTTATTGGTGCTAAGAATATCACCTTTGCATTATTGAAGATGTCTATACCAATTGTTTACTAGTGAGAGATATTTAGCACATAGTGCTTGAAAGAGTATGTTATAATTGAATCTTTGAAGACTTCTATTAACATGTTTAAGGAGGAATACTACATTCTACCCTATTTTTAGTATGAATACATCAAGTTATAATAACTATTCTAGATCAAATATTAGTCCATGGAAGACTACACCAACATTTTTCATGACTAATCTAAATGTCTACATGATAATTTGAGTGAACAACATAAGGTGTTGAAGTAAATCATTGGAATCTCACCTTAGATACATGTGAATATGGATTTATTTATTTCTAACACTTTGGATCAAGCATATCACAATTCTAAAAATACTAAATCCATGAAAAAGATGAAGCATGTGTCACCTCTTCATCTAACACAACATGCAAGGCCTATTCTTCATACAACTACACATTTCACCCTTCTCTACATAATCAATAATACACTTATCATTAAAAAAAGTATCAAAAGTAGAATGTTCAACCCTTAAAGTCTCCAACCCCTTTTGATTTATATAAAGGTAGTAAGAAGAATTTAGGTGATAATTGGTGATATCACCATTACTCATTCACTCATGATTATTCTCATTGTTGGGTGTAGTAATCCATACTCACATAATCTACATTAGGACCCAAATCCATAGACAATAGTGATACATATACTTCTTGATTAATTACCAGCACCATTAATATTGACATATTTGAAGAGCATGAATATTACTTCCACAAAAAGTTTTGGGTGAAGGTTTAGCCTCTCCATGTCATCATCGATGGTGTAACCAAGAATAATATCATCACATAATACACATATTGGCACCTTAATCTTACAATTTTTTCACATTGCAAGCCATATTCTTTAGGGAAGCTACATCATGGATAAGATATATAGGTCTAGTGGAAATGCACTTTTTATTACAAAGTTAAGCCTATGGAGGATAATATCTCTTGTGAAATCACACCTCTAGAGGTCTACAAAATCATACTAAGGAGACCATACTTATATGATCATGAATCTACATATCATTCCAAGCCATAATATTGACTATTCATGTGCAAGATTGATTCACCAACTTTTTTTTATTAATTTCACATGACCAAAGTCACCTTGGTATGTGTCAAGTAATTTTGCAATATCATCTCACACGTGCATAAGTTTTTTTTACTCATGGTCCACCTTGATACACCTATATAGTGGAAGATTAATCACACCCTAGAAGTGCGTATCCCTCACACATAATTAGATTAATAATAACTTGATAAGTTGTTGGATTAGATTGGAAAAGTCTTTATAGAACCTAATGCTCTTCTAACACATTACATAGTAAAACACCACATTGATTGGGTACTTCGATCCCCTCTTCCAAATATCCCCATCTATCATAGATCAGTTTGGTAAAATGATTATGTTTGGTAGCAGATCAAGATTTTCTTGATCAAGGGAAAATTAGGCCTAGCTCTTCACCTTATGGGAGTCTAATAAACCTCACACGTAATAAGTATGGGTCTTAGAAAACCTACATATACTATCATGCCCTCCATAAAATCATAATTAAGAATCAATATCTATTTTCATGTATTGATTACCTTATGTACTAGCTCAAAGGTACACAATAACTCACCAAGAAAGACTTGAATTCAAATTATCATCAAGTTCCAATCCATTCTAAAGACATTTGGAAGATAACCTTCAAGAGTTACTAAGCATTGTATGAATGGTTACTCATGCCTTTTGACCTCACCAATGCACCAGTAACTTTCATGCACTAGGAGGATGATCTAATTAGGCCTTACCTAAACTCCTTCACAATCATCTACTTGAATGGAATTCTTGTCTTTAGAAAGAATTAGGAGGATCAAATAGATCACATCTCCCATGTTTTTGACACTTTTCTCCAACATAATTTGTAATCCAACTTAGCTAAGTGTAAATTTGGCACTTTATAGGTCAAATACTTGGGCTACATAATTGATCACATTTAAATGATAATAGATCTAGAAAAGATTAAAGTGATCCAATATTGGCATAATCTATGCAATGTCACAAAATTGAGTAGTTTTCTTTGACTTACTTATACCATAGGTTTATCCTTAGATTCTCATACATCTCTTTGGCTCTCATCCATATCACATGCACCAATGACATATTTGACTTGAATGATACATAATGGAATAATTTTTATGTATTCAAGAAAGGGTTATGCATAGCGCATGTTTTAAAAATGCCCAGAATTATTAAATATTTTGAAATACACACTGACACATATGACTTCACACTCATTACAGTGCTCATGCAACATGGATATCTGATCACATACCACTCCAAGACATTCAACAACACAATGTATATGTACTCCACCTTTTATTGTATTGTGCAATAAATAAAGTAATGGGGACACTACATTCTTTGGGAGGAGATAATTACTCATTCAGACCATAAACCACTTCATTAGTGTCATTTATAATTTTATTTACAAAAAACATTGTAAGTTGTAATTGTGAAGAAATAACTATTTTTAATAACACTTTTTGAGAAAGAGAAAACCTATTCTACACTTTATGTTTTTTCATAATCTAAAAGTTGTAAAAATATGGGTTGCAAGTTACACTTTCCATTTTGACAAGTATATAGTGCTAAAAGTATAAAATCATGAATTACAAATTACAAAGTTCATTTTGACAAAGTGATATGACTTAAAGTTGTAAAAGTCTCAGTTGTGTTTTGAAAGTTAATTTTTTGCATGAAAAGTAACTTTGATTTATTCAAAGTTATCTTTTATTTTGAAAAGTAAAGTTCTGTTTGGCTATTCCCATTTATCATGAAGAGTTATTCTCAACTATTGAAGATGAAGAAGCATTACATGGAGATCTTCTAGTTCTATTCATGCCATACCAAGCCATTCTACACCAAGGATCATGCCCAAATCTTACATGGCACTTCCCAAATAATCATACGAGTCCAAGATGTCAAGAATAAAGCAACTTGCCCCTTTTTGCATGAAGATTCTAGGATCTATATAGTTTATGTTATTGGGCATTCAAGTTTTGAAAATTACATCTGATGAATGAGATATTTTTGTATAAAAATGAGCACACCCCATGGGCCAAACCATCTTTTCATTTTTAGAGGATATAATTTATGGATTTTGGATTGCATTTTCTACAAGTTATAACCTTTGGGAGAGAAATAAATTGAAGACTTGCCTTTCTTGTTTGATAAATCTCTATGTATGTCATTTATTTGAGTATCTATGGAAGTTTTGTTTCTTATTTCAATCACAAGGGATTCATTTTTGGTATTCTTGCACTTCTAAAAATAATATTTGATTAAAATAAATAACTCTTCTCCTTTTTGTGAGAATAACTAAATATTGCCTTTAGTTTCTCATTTTTATGAGCTTATGTTGAACCCATTTCAATATAATTCTCTATTACATTATGTTTATCAAGCAATCATTAAGACCCACTAAAATATTTGGTGCAATCACTATTTTATGTTTCATAAAGTTTTATTCTTTCCTTTTTCCTCGTCAAAAAAATTAGCTTAGGAGAAAATGACACTAAAACAGAAAAATTTACATAGAACTAGTATCTTATCAGTTGTATGATATTTATTGAAAGGAATCCATCATTATATTAAGGTTAACATTGACTCACCATAGTATCATAGATCAAAGGTTTTCCCATTATGCCATTAGGTGTTGCATAGTGAGCTATTCCACATCAAGGAATAAGTGGAAGACTTATATGATAATATTTTTTGTCATGCCTGGTGGGACATGAAAAAGTATAATAAATTGGTGTTGTTTAGTATAAATATTGTATGAACATCAAATGCATTTCAAAAGAACCTAGTGACTCCACTTATTTATAGTCTAAGGATTTCAAGGGTTACATATGCCAAGATAAAAAATGAGAACAAATACAAAAGGTAATAAAGTTAATTTTTTAAAATTGTCATGTATACCTTAAAAAAGAACAAAATTAGTTGTAATTCATTATAAATTATATCTAGAAGATCTATTATTCATCTCCTACAAGTAATCCTACTCTTATCAGTTTTATTCCTCTTATAATGGCTAGTAATTTTGTATCTTTCAATGGGGCCATCCCTCTATAGTTAGGCCAATATGATGATATACCAACCACTACCTTAAAAATAGTACCATATCTCACTGGTATAACTTATAATACTCCTATGGATCACTTAAAAGGTATTTCCTATCTTTGCACTATCCATAATTTAGTACACGGGAATGTTACAGTTAGACTCTTAGTCTCTTCTTTCAAGGGCAAAGCATTGCAGTGTTATAGAAGTCTTGACCCAAAATCTATTTAGGTTTGGGATAATTTGGGTTCCATGTTAATTGTTTAATTCAAGGATAAGAGTGGTCACCTTTCCTTGGATGAATAATTGATTACCATTCAATGGGCTCCTCATGAGGTCATGACTAACTTTAATTTATATTTCTAGATGATATGGAATAGATTTCTAGCACTCATCAAGCTAACCATAGAGAAAGCTTTTCTATATTACTTGAGATCCCTAAATAGTGATATAGATATTATGATTTAGTATATGGTTGGCACCACACTTTTCACCACTTATGAAATTTCCATAAGCGTAGAAAATTGTTTGATTCAAGTTAGTGAGATTACCCCAAGACCAGCAATGCCTCTATTTCTAGCGATAACTCCTATACCACTGACAATTTCTCAGATTCACACTATAATCAAGGCACCAAATTTAACCCCCACTCCTAATTATAAACCACATGAATTCAATTCACTATTCAAGAGTTTTATCAATGATTTAGTAACTATGAAAAAGAAATAATCTCATAATTATAAACCCTATCATCAAGCTAACCTTAAATGTCATCCCAATAAGCATCCATATTAGGGAGATAGGGAACAATACTAAGGACATCAACAATTACAAGGTAAAAACACATAACCAAATCCCCCAAATGTTCATGCCTTACCTGCACCAATTACTTCCAAAGCCATTATACCTATTCAAAATAACTTGGTTCAAGTCTATGAGTGGTGTTTCCCCTATTCATAGCCACACAATCAAAATACTTACCCCAATGACGTTATCATTAAATATTTTATGGTATAAGGCATGAAAAATACATGTGGATAATAAGAAGAATCCACTTACCAACAAGTAGACACATAAAAACCTGCTTAAAGAGAAGATACTCTTCTAAATTGGGAAGAAGAATAATTTTGCAGAGTAAATCAAGAGGACGCATTTTTCAATGGTGGAGGTCCAATGGAAGAAAATACATGATAAAAAAAGAGAAATCTAGAGTGATCATCCCCCAAAGATTTAATAAGCTTCAACTTCCAAGGTTATACTAGCACCTATAAAAAATAACACAGTGGAAAGGCCCTCCTTTATACCTACTAGCCAGCCCAAAGTGAAAATACCTACTCTAAATATTGTGAAAGAGGACATAGATCTAGTAAAGACTCAACGAAATATTGGTATTATCTCTTTCATCATTAATGAACAAATGAAAAAAACTAATCTAAAGTTTACTATGTGGGATGTGTTATCTACTACAAGAGGCCTTGAAGAATTTTCAAATAATAGATAAGGCTCTAACCAAGGGGCCTAATACTATAGCTAACTTATTTCAGCCATGAAAAAAAAATTATATGATAAAAATGGGTAAGCTTCCCCCTTTCTATCTCTCATTAATATTTAGGAAGTATCTAGTTTATAATTTCATGTTAGATTGAGGGGCTAGCAGTTCAGTTATTCCCAAAATTATGGTTGATGCTCTTGGCATAAAATATGCACTTATGAATAAGGGAGTGGTTCAATTGGATAGAGTTTTTATTCAAATAATAGGAATAATATAAGATTTAAATTTTTCTATTCATGCTTGTCCAAATTTATCAATTTCCCAAGATATCTTAGTTATCAACCTTCCCCCTTATTTTGCCATTTGCCTTTCACAATATTTCACCACAAAAATGGGAGGATATTTGTCTATAGATTAGTCCTACATGTTGATTAGAATGATGTATGGTATAATAGTAATAATAAGAGATTATCCAATAGATAAGGATCATATTTAACTATTTACCCCTCATACAATGAACACAAACTAAATCTTACAAAATCAAGAATAATAAACTGATCATGAGGATGCAAACACCATGGAAGATATCCCAAATACTATCTTATATGAATGGGGATCAACCTTCTAATTTTATCCTTATGACCATGTATAATAATTTGGTATGGATATTTATTATATAAATGAGAATGATGCCAATCATTCCCAATATCTTGAAACCATATGAATATCTTCAATGTATATGGAAATTATTTTTTAATGGTTTTAGAAGAAAAAATGGAGTGGGTGCAGGTGTTGTCTTGGTCTCTCCCCAAAAGGATAGTTATTTTTATTCTTTCATACTTTAGTTCAACTATACTAATAATGTAATTGAGTATGAAGCCCTAATTTTAGGACTACAGTTGGCCAGAGAAAGAGGGATAAAATTTCTACAAATATTTGGTGATAGTTTTTTTAATTATTCACCCAATAAGATCTAGAAGCATGACTAATAACAACTTACTGAAATCTTATAAACATATGGTATTAGACTTTTTCATGGGTTTCACCAATCTAAATATTTAGGTAGTATCAAGATAAAAATCTAAATATGTTTCTCTTATGGCCTTAGTAGGCTACCAATTAACTTACCTGAGGAGATAAGCAAAGAAATCATCTATCATGTAAAATTGGTGGTAAGACCATATTTTTTGACAATGTCACTAATTGTTTTTTCTTTGATAATGATATAAAAATTATAATCTTCTTGAGAAAATAATCTAAATTCACATATAGAAACCAACCCAAACTCTAGGATCAATATGAGGATCAGATCATTTATCTAAAGATGAAAAAGCTACATATGGGTCTTTTTACATTAGAGAACATCTTCAATTTAGATGACTAACTAAAAGGTGAGAAAAATAATATTTCAGTAAAAAAAGAGGAATATGAACCAATGGTCATGTTATAATGCAAAAACCTAAAGCTATGAAATGTATGTAATGACTCTCAAAAACAAAATGTTATTAAATTATGTTAGGAATTTGATGATGACTTTTCTTGTAACTATCATGATATAAGAGGGTTCAATCATAATTTAGCCCATTATACAATAGATTTGGATCCAAATTCTAAGCTTATTTGACAAAATTAGAGGCCTATTAATCCAAAACTACAACCTCTAATGAAAAGTGATCTTCCTAAATTGATAGAAGATAATATAGTTTTTCCCATCAAGCACTCATTTTGGGTTTTTAATTTTGTCCCTACCAAAAATAAAAATGATGACATTAGGCAATGTGTGGATTTTATAAACTTGAATAAAGCATCCCTAAAGTATCATTATACTCTCCCATCTATGGAGTAAACTTTATAAACTATATCAGGATCAAAAAGGTTTTGAATTTTAGATGGTTATTCTAGACATAACCAAATATTAGTACAAGATTGAGACCAGTACAAAATTGCCTTTACCATAAAATGGGGGATGTATGCATACAAAAATAAGCCTTTTGGTTTCACTACTACTAGAGTAACATTTCAAAGAGACATGCACATGGTATTCAAAGGATTGATAAATGAAATGATCCTAATATATTTGGATGACATCAATCTATACTCAAAGCATGTTGAAGCACATCTATACCACCTTATAAATTTGTTTGAAAGGTGTAAAGAATATGGGGTTTCCTTAAACCTAAAGAAGTGAACTTTTTCAAACCATGAACAGAAACTATTAAGCCACATAGTTTCAAAGCAAGGTCTTGTGATAGACCCAAAAATAGTTAATATTATATCTACATTGGCACTGCCTAGCCATAAGAAAGGACTACAAAGTTTCCTTGGGAAGACTAATTCTATGAGAATATTTGTTATAAATTTTACCTCCCTAGTAAGACCCCTCACTGTAATTCACAAGAAACTTACCATATTCAGATGGACACAAGATGGAAGAGATAGTTTTTAAGACATCAAACAAGTTATCTCTCAATATCCTACCCTAGTCAACCCAAATTATGAGAAAGACTTCATTATTTATGCATTCATAGGGGAGGAAAACATCTCAGCCATTCTAACTCAATATAATTAGGAATAATTGGAATAGACAATATCATTCTTTAACCAATCCTTGAGAGGATATGAGGAGAATTATAGCTTTGTGGAGAAGTAGTTATACATCATGATTAAGGATCTTAATAAATTTTTTCATATTCTTTATAATAAAAATATTTAGCTTATTGTAATCCACCGAAGTGTTAAAGAGATCCTAAGTAGTTTGGATACAAATGAAAAGTAAGTAGGATGGATTACCAAGGGCATGGAATATGATGTGGACATCAAATTTACAAAGATGGTAAGAGGAAAAGGTTTGTGTGAATAGATAGCTTCTGGTATTAAAACAATTGAACCAATACCTCTTACCAACCTACCTGCTTTTAATAACTAGATCCAAGACATGACCAACTTCTTATAGATTGGTCAGTATTTGTATGATCTTCAATAGTCTAAGAAAAGGTATTATAGACTCTAGTATATTCCTCATGTCCTTGTTGGTGGAGCACTATTTTGAAACTATATGAATGGAGTTATGTTAAGATGTATTGGGCATGGTCAAGTTCCTAAGGTAATCCAAGAATTTCAAGATGGCCCATTAGGAGGAAATTTCACTACAAGGACCATGTCCATCAAGATAATGAGAGGAAGCTATTATTAGCCTAAATTATTCAAAGATGTCCATCAATGGGTAAGGAACTATGAAAAGTGTGATTATTTCACCAACAAGCAAAAGTTAGTAGCCTTTCCTCTTAGACCGATTTAGATAGACCAACCATTTTCACAAAGGGGACTATAATTTATAGGCATGATGAGTCCATCATTGAGTCTAAGGCAAAAATGGGTCTTCACAACAATATATTACTTTAGCTAATGTACCAAAGCAATTGCACTAAAGGATGTTATGGAGGCATAAATTTTGGATTTTCTAGGCAACAAAGTGTTAAGATTTGTTGTAACCCATACCATTATAACTAATAATGCTAACGATTTCATGGGTGTATAAGTCATTGAATGGGACATCAATCATAATGTGTATCTAATAAATTCTTCTAATTATTATCCTCAGGGTAATGGCTTCACCGAGTCAACCAACAAGGACCTTATCAGGATTATCAAGAGAACAATAGAATATAACCAAAGATATTGGCATAAAAATTCAAAATCAATTCTTTGGGCTGATAGGATCACCCATAAGAGAGCCATAATTTTTTCACATTTCATGTTCATATATGGAAAAGAGGCTCAAGTCCCACTATCAATTGAGATACCATCTTTAGAGCTCAATCACCAATTGGATTTGATCCATAATGATGTAATGACAGTAAGATTGGATGAGCTCATAAAACTCAAAGAAATTAGAAACTAAGTAATGAAGGTCTTAGAAGCTAATCAAGCCCAAACCAAGAATTTTTTTGATAAAAAGACATCTAAAAAGAATTTTAGGGAAGGATATATGGCCCTCAAATGGGATGAAGGTAGGGATAAACCAAACAATCCTACCAAATTTAATATAGTATGGAGTGGTACATACATTATTACTCAATACAAAGGATCTAACACATTATACATCTCTAACATTGAAGGAGAAGAACTGCCTATCCTAGTAAATGGGATATACCTCAAATCTTTATTTTGAGGTAGGAACTCATTATAAAAACTTTAGATTTTGTATATAGTAGGGTTAGTTGTGTATTTTAATAATTGATTATTAACAAGTCAACTCATTCAGAGTTTTATCTCCTTAGGTGGTGTTGTTTTTCCTTTTTTTAATGTTATGTCATGTCTAGGAAACTTCTAGTCCAATTGTCCCCATGTTAAAGTTTGTCAAAACCATAATTGACTCCACGCCAATGTCTGGAAGGATACTAGATTGAAATTGATTAGCAAGAAATCACTTTGTAAAGGTCACAAAAAATATTGACATTTTTTATCTCAAAAATATCATTACATCTGATACCCTAAGGGATCCCCCCTTTATTTTTTTTAAAATCCTCTAGAACCACCAAAAACCCATCTTTCCCTTTAACACTATATAATATATAACTCAACAAGCATTTTTCATGTTTGCAAATGTACAAACTACTTGTAAGGGTCTAGATCCTACAAAGCAAATGCCTTCCAACATAATGGAATCCAAAACATAGCATGCATTTTGCACATTTGTAAACATGTAAAATGCATGATGGGCTTCACATCCCACAAAACATTCAAACTAATAGAATCTAAATATTTGCAAGGACTTTTCACATTTGTAAATGTGAAAAATACATGATGGGCTCTTAATCCCACAAAACATAAATACCCTCCTCCTGTGTATTTTGGAACCTAAAAGTATACTTTGCATGCTTACAAATGTGCAAATTACTTATTAAGTTCATCATTTCATCGAAGAAAACCATTAACCTTGGTGGACATTATACTTTCATTTTACACCCCAAATTTTTACCACTAACCACCATTAAAGTGCATTAATCATAATAATTTCTATATAAAATAAGTCATTCAGGGATTGCTTATCATTTGTTTAAGAGCTAAGTATATTTGTTGAGCTCTGACAATAATTTTCAAGCCGTCCACACCGCGATCCACATATCAATAAATTACCTAAAACTTTGAGACACAACTATAAAATGCCTTCTACATCTTTTTTACTCTTTTCCATGGTACATTCCTTGTGATTTTGTCACCATAATTTTTACATTTGAAGCTTTCAAGTTATTTACAATTTTTTTGAATGTTATTTCTCCAATTTTAGGGTTTTATTGAAATTATCTGGTTTAGGGATTCTTTTGGGTTGTCATTATAATAGTTGGAGGATTGATTTTTTGTTTTATTTCAAGTATTTAGGTTGTAGTTAGAGATTTTAGAGTCTTTTAAGCTTTTCTAAGCTTTTATTTCCAAAAATGTTTAAATAACTAAAATCCCTTAGTTTTGCATTTAATAATATTTTTTACTCAAAATTTAGGTTTTCATCAATCCAACCAAAGAATATTCCCTACATATACCTTCAAGATCCTCATGGACATTAGACTTGGCTCAAGCACCTTCAACCTCCATAGGTTTTAACATTGCTCCAAACACCTTTCACACCTATGACCTTCTATGTCTTTGAATAAATTGGACCTACCCCAGACACCTCTCATCCCCATGGATGTTTACATTTTTTGGAACATCTTGCATCTCTACAGAGCTTTCACTTACTTCAACCACCTCCAAGTTTCATTAGAAATTTAAACTATTTTAAACACTTGTAGATAATTCCAACTTTCATATTTGGTTTATCACAATCAATAAATTTAGTTTTCATGCCTCTTAATGAAATGAAGATCAAATCCAATTTCCCTAGAATGACTCATATCTTGGATTATAATGTTATAGAAATAACAAATATTTATTTAGGTCAAACTAAACTAGGATATTTTAGGGCTAGGATAGATGCAAAGTTTAAGAAAGACTAGGTCTACAGTATATATGACTCTAGCTTACAACAATCTATAGCTTTCCCATTATCAATATAGAGCCTTCAGATGGTGTTCATAATGGCCCAAAACTATGATACTCATAGAAGATAAGTTTACAATGATAGAGGAGAAAATATTCTAAATTTAGACCTAACATCCTCAACTTAGTGTTCACAATCCTAGAATTTGAGAGTTTTAGATTATGGTAAAAGCAAGTTTTGAAGGGGCCCCAAACCCCTATAACAGTTGCATGAAATATAAAGCAATAGCAACCACCAGGAAAGACATTCCTAAAACATACTGAAGATTAGTATCTAAAACAAGTTTTTCAGGGACCTGAAACCACAAGAATAACCAATAAAAGCACCAAGTTTTACAACGACCTGAAACCTAAATAGAACCAAACAATACAGCCAAAAGACTAGGTTTACAAGCAACCTCAAACCCCAGAACTAGCATCACCAGTGCCCAATCCATCCACTCGATCGTCTTCCCATTCTTTCCCTCTGCAAAGCTCAGAGGATACGCTACCATGGCATTCAAATCATTATCAAAGAAAAGCACTTCAACAGGAACCACGATCCCAGTCAACAAAAGGTGAGGGATAATAACCAGATTTGGTCACCAATAGCTGAATAGGCAATTAAAAAACATGGTTCAAAAATGAACCAACAACCACCTGAGGTGTACCAACATAGAGGAAATAAAGTTTCCCCTCTCTGTTCACTTTTCCATCACAGACCCTATCAGAATGGCAGTCTAACATAGGGTGAAAAACCAACCCTGGATCCATCCAAAATATGGAAAAATGAGGAAAAAATAGAGATCCACGCAGTGATAGATCTTCCTTTACAAATCTGTGCATACCCGATCCTCCTTTACAACCACCACGGGGTCCGTTCAAGGCACTCCCCTTGACCAAGCCTTCATCACACGCGCTGGTCAAGTATCACAATGGCCAACTCACTCCACACATTTTTTACACAATGGTTGCTTAATAACATGCATGTGGCTCTCCCACAGGGGTTTCCCCTAACAAAACCATAACCCTCGGATTTGTCACCACCACCGCTCATTCCATCCACCCGAACATCTGAGAGATCACCCCCTCTACTCAGGGGAAATGATGCCATGGAATTCACAATATTATCTTTGAAAACATTGATCCTCTTAGATCAAGGTAATGGTCAAAACGGTGGCCAGTGAACGAAAAACTGAAGTAAAAAAATAGAACTACACAAAAATAGATTTAAACTTACAAAACTGCGCCATCCCCCACAAGGAGATTCCCCCATCCGTTCACTAAATCCTTTGCGATCCAGATCTGGATGGCATTTTGAAAAAAAAGTTCTACGCAATAATAGATCTTCATGGTAAACCTGCGTGTAATAACTTAGGGTTTGAGGGGGCTGCGCAGCCGTGCAACCCCAGCCCCTAGAATTTGAGAGTTACTTAGATATAAATTCATAGACATCCACACAATTATATGAAGATAAAAGAGATGGGTGGAATAAAATAATCTACAAATAGTGTCTCAAGTCGCCCAAGCATTCCTCTACTAGGTTGCAAAATATTATGTATAGGCATAATTTCATTGATGAAGTAAGGGAAATTATCATACTATTTGATCAAGTCACTGGTAGTCCTAATACCAAGTGTTTTTAGGAATAGATGTACCAATAAATCTAGGCCATCTACAAGAGTAATAAATACAATAATTTGGCCCAGTTAATAAGTGATTATCTTCACAATAAATTGATAGAGGTATAAATAATAGGTAAATTCTATATGACCTCCTACATTATGTACATGTTGGCCAAGGAAAATTATTCCCAGGCCTTAACAAAATTCTTGAGGAGACAAATATAGTATATAATTGCTACCCTGACCTCACATTAGAGGCTAGTAGGCAATACTTTAAACAAGTAAATGATGCTTTCATCTATTGCATCATTATCAAGTTTGACAAAGAACTTGGGAGATAAGGTTATCAAAACTAGTAATGGATGAAATCAACAAATGGGGTTCCTATTTCATATTGTTCCCCACCTTTTCTTACATCAGGTTAGCTGGGTTATATGCTTATCTCTGCATCGTTCCTCGATATGTTAGTGATACATGGGCATTATTGGAGTTGGTCAGACAACTCATAAAGACTCATAAGCTCCTATCTAATAAGCACAAGGTATGGATAGATTTCCCATTTTCTATTGGTTGATACACATGCCAATCCCTCCTTAAGTCCAAGTGTGTTAATGGTCAAATGTTCTATATGACACTAAAAGATTTAGAGTCTATGGCATTATTTAATGTATATGGCAATATCACCAGCACATTATCACTTGGTACATATGCTCATGTGCCATACTATGAGGATTATTGGGGAAATTTTGATGATGAGGAAGTATTCAAAATGAGGAATTATTCTAAGATGTCCCTTTAACAATTCAAATATTATGATATGACACTAGTTCTAGAAGACCTAGTAGATGATGATGATAGAGTGGATCTGATCTATTATATGCAATTCATTACACAACCCCTTACATTAGTAATGTGTTCAGATCTAGAGTCTTTCTCTCTATTAAACAAAATCACCCATGTACATAACATAATTATCAATTGGTTGAGTAAGGGAGTATAGGTCACCAGGGAAATAATTAAGGTTAGAGAAACGAATTTAAATCTTAAGGCTGAGGGGATCACTCCATTTGAAGAGGGTCAAGGAGAATCATTAAAGGATACTAAAAAGAAGAAGACTAAGGAAAAGAAAGGGGAATCTAGTAGAGAGGGAGAAGTTATGGAACAACCAAAAGATATTTCACCTAAAAACATAGTATTAACACAAAATTTTACAACTTTAATTCCTATGACTATCATAGTGAAAACCTCCATCTCTATTATTTTCTCATCTCCTACCTACATTGTTTTGAAGTTTTCCACACATCCTCCTCCTACTTCTACTCCTCCAATATCTCAAGTTTTAGTAGCTCCAATTTCCACTCCACCTCTTGCCTTTGATCCCTTTACATCGACAGTTTCCACTTCACCTTCCATTCTAACCATAATAATCCAAGTGCAACCAACATAATTGAGTTAGGTGGACACCGAAGGTCCCCCTTCAACAGAATCTAAAGTTTTCACTCCATCTTCCCTTCCCCTAATTTCACCTTCCCATTCCATTCCATTCCCTCTTTTAATTACATTTATAATCCCTTCCATTTTATCCCCATTAATTTCCAACACTACCCAATAGTACAAAGACATGGACTCATCATCCTGATTTCAGTCCTACAAGCTATGACAAATTTTGCATTAGATACTATTTCAATTTCACCTCCACTCACTTTCCTCACATCACCAACCCTGAGTGGTCTCATAAATCTCATTGATTCATTTAATGATTAGGATTCCACTTTTCCCCTTAATCTCAAATTTACAATCCCTATATCTATCCCATCATTCACACCTCCAATAGACATAATTACTTCCATTGTCTCCACCTCTTCCACTTCAACTGCTTCTGAAACATCTCATTAGAGAGTGGAGTAGCATAGGTTTTTTATGCAAGTGTATATTTTTAATCAACTAATGAGAGTAAACATTCACATGCACCTCTTGAGAAACTAATGGTAACATCTACCCAAGAGTCTACAATGGTCACAATGTCTACTAGTATAACTACATCAACTATTGATTCTTTGGTGACATTGTTAAAATAACAAGAGGTTATCCCTAGTTGGCTACCATAGTTAGTAGGGAATAAGTTAAAATAGATGGTTGATCCCAACACATTAGAATTTAGTTTCTCAGGAGTTAAGAAGAGGTCCAAACCTAATCCTAAGACCTTCTCTAGGATATTCAATGATGATAAAGGGGAAAGGTATGTTGAAATTGTAGTCCCCCACTAGATAAATGAAAAGAAAATCTTATGGTGGGATATTGCCAAATTTCCAAAATTCACCTTGGATGGTTGACAAGAGACAATCTCAAACATGACGTGTCATTTGGCATGAATTCTCTCTTCAAAAGGATTAATCATGACAAGGCCACCAATGATGAATTAAAGATAAAGGTGGAGTAGCTTACACTCACATTAAAATAATTTACATAGCCTAGTGTATCATCACAACAACCATGGGTAGTGTATCTAATTAGTTAGTTTCTAGATCAAGTTTTCATTTATTTGGTTTGAGAGATGGAACATATGGGAAGGGATACAAAATAATATTCAAAGGACCTAATAACTAAGGGTAATAAGGTCATTTAAACAATGATTGATCACTCTAAAATAATCAGAGAGAGAAACAATACCTTGAAAAATTAAGATAATAAATATGAAGAGATCAGATTTTGAACTTATATTATCCCAACTTAACAACTAAAAAATCAATTGATCTAGATACCCTCATTACAAAGAAGACACTATATAATAATGCCAAGCATGAATAACTACATAGGTCTACTTAATTTTAGATAAGGTTACTAATATAATCTACCTACCAAGCCAAGATTGTACATGACAAGGTGATTGATGTATTATACAACATTAATGGGATGGTGAACACAATGTCATGTCAAATAGTAGATAATGTAGAGAATCTCCTACAAATGGAATATTTCTAGAAAATTTTTAAGGAAATAGCTGAGAAAGAATCTACAAAGGACATAGTCTTCACCATGAGTTTTATTGATCATTTTCTCAGGTATGAAAGAGCAATTGATAAGATGAAGATGGAAATGCATGGAATAAGGAATTTCAAGAAATAATTATTTGACATTCAAGAAAATTGTGTAGCCTCTAATATATAATCTTGTGGGCCAAATCTATAATGAATATAGGAATTTTTCAAGGCCTTTGATGCATATGTTGAAAAATTGTAGGCCAAGAATGACAAGAAGGCTAAAGAGATCCTGGATATAGATTAATTTATCTCTATTGAATATTTTTAAATGTTCTAGTGTCATTTGTAATTTCATTTACAAAAAGAGTTGTAAGTTGTAATTTTGAAGAAATAGTTATTTTTTATAACTCTTTTTTTTAAATGGAAAACATATTTTACACTTTATATTTTTTGATAATGTGTATGTTGTAAAAAGTAGGATTGCAAATCAAAATTTACATTTTGACAAGTATAAATTGCTAAAAGTGTAAAATCATGAATTTCAAATTGTAAACTTCATTTTGATAAAGTGATATGACATAAAGTTGTAAAAGTCTCATTTGTTTTTTTCATGTTAGGGTTTTCCATGAAATGTAACTTAGATTTATTCAAAGTTATCTTTTATTTTGAAAGGTCATCTTCTATTCGGTCACCACCCATTTTTCATAAAGATTTGTTCTTACATGTTGAAGATGAATAAGCATTATATGGAGATATTCTAGTTATATCCACACTATGCCACACCATTATACAAAAAGGATCATGCCCAAATATTACATACCACTTTTCAAACCATTCTACAAGTCCAAGATCCAAAAAATAATGAAACACGTCCCCTTTTGCATGAATATTCCAAGATCTACATGGTTTTTCTTACTAGGCATTAATGTTTTGACAACTACATCTCATCAATGAGATATTTTGTATAAATTTGGGTAGACCCAATGGCCTAATCCATCTTTTTTCTATTATAGGATACAATTTCTACATTTTAGAATGTATTTTCTACAAGTTATAACATTTGGGATAGAAATAAATTGAAGATTTACCTTACTTGTTTGAAAAATATCTATGTATGTCAGTTATTTAAGTATTTAGGGAAGTTTTATTTCTTATTTAAGTCACAAGAGATTGATTTGGGAAATTTTTTCCCTTCTAAAAATATTTTTTGATTAAAATAAAGAACTCTTTTCCCTTTTGTGAGAGTAACTAAATATTGCCTTTCGTTTCTCATTTGTATGAGTTTATGTTGAACCCATTTCAATATAATTCTACATTACATTATGTTTATTAAGAAAGCATTAGGACCCACTAAGATATCTAGTGCAATCACCATTTATATGTTTTGTAAAGTTTTATTATTTCCCTTTTCCCCATCAAAAAAAATTAATTTAGGCGAAAAAGACATTAAAAGAGTGAAATTTCCATATAATTAGTATTATATCATTTGCATCATATTTAGTGAAAGGAATCCATAATTCTCTAGAGGTTAACCTAAAATTTCCATAGTCCCATTGCTTATATGTTTTCCCATTCTATCATTAGGTGTTCCATAGTGAGTTATTCCACATCAAACAATGAGTGTAAGACTTATGTGATAATAGTTACATCTCATGATCAAGCACAAAAAAGGAAGGAATATAAGGACATATATTTACATAGATAACCACTGATTCATGTTCTCATCATAGTGTTGTACATGCATAACCATAATTTAGTACATTGGGTTGCTCTCTACTTAACTGATCATGACTTCATAATAACTTACACTAGCCTCACATAAGTTACACAAGTTCAGGCATTGTATTTGTTTGACCATATTCTCTACAAGTTCATATAACTTTGTGTTCCCTCTAGCATACCTCACCAATGACTTATTTGGGTGGTGCACTATTCTAAGACCTCAAGACACTTTAGTGTTATAAATAATCTAGCCACATTATAGTCACACTTCTAATGGCCATATATGTTCAAATATGTGGAGTGCCACATCAGGCTTTGCACTCCTTCTTACATTAACAAACCCACAAATAAGAAGCTAATAATTTACACACATATAACACTTCCATACATACCATTAGAATTCATTAGCATGGATTTCATGATCAGATTGCCTATGATGTGACAATAACATAACACTTTATTCATTTTAGTGGAGTAGTTTTCTAAGATGGTCATCATGATTACATGTAGAAAATACATTAATGTAGCTAGAATTATGAGGGCATTATTAAACCATATTTGGGTTCATTTTTGGTTACCCAGACACATCATATCTAACTACTATCCATGTTTTGTGACTCATTTTTTGAAAGCATTATGGGAATTGATGAATAAGCATCTAGATTGATTGATGAGTTTTCATCTTCAGATAGATGGGAAAACCAAAGTTGTTAATTATACACTTATTCATATTATTTGAATGTAATACCATGCACATACATGTACCTAAGATGTAAATATCTTGTATATTAAACATTCCTACAATAGTCCTTTGCATAGCTCTATTAGCAACACTCCATTCTAGACATGTCTTGGTTTTCAACCTTCAATACCTCTATACATATCCTACCAGATAGCTTTAGTCAACGATTCACATGCATAGGAATATGAGGTGGACAAATCTAAAAGGTTTTTGTGCCACATCTAATCTAGTCACTAGTAGGTTTAAAATATTCTCTCTCACACTCAAGATATATATAAGGAGCACCATGACACACATCACACACCTCATGCATTTTGAGTTGGTGATAAATTTTGGTTACAACTTCAGAAGGGGTGATTTAAAGGTCCATAGTGGAATACCAAGCCTCTTCACTATGTTCCTTACACCATTTTGTGTGGATCTAGTGAAAATGCCTTTTTTATTGATTTGCCTCAGTATTTGGGCATGTACCCAATATTTAATGTGGAAATTCTCAATACTTACACTTCATTGCTTCTTGAGCCATTAGTGATGCAACATCCTTTTGATTTGGATTCTAACCAATTTCATCCTATTTAAAATGACTAGATCATCAAAGTGATAGACACATGTACCTACTATGGCACACAAGATTTTTTAAGTGTTTAAGGTTGAGCATTATGTTAATAAATTGAAGTAGTACACTTCATAGTAACTTAAGGTGAAATGTATAAAACTAAGTGGCAATGTAATGGAGACCATGAATATTTAAGAAATGGTGAATGATCCATGCATATATCCAATGTATTTGATCTTAATCATTATTATATCTAATGTGTAGGTCATGGACCTCTCAACTAGTCTTTTTTACTGCTTTCATGAAGATTACTCACCATCATACACACAAGTCCCATGCCATATCATAGACTTATGTTCACTGACCCCTATGCACTCCACACTATGTACTCATTACTTCACACTTAGTAACTCAAAGTTATATGCCATATCTCATAGAGTACTACACATCTTAAGTTCCATTCCATATTGCTTACTTTTATGTTCTTCATAGCTCGCAACCCCATGTACCTTATAGTCGCTCACCATAGCTCATAGCCCCACATGCTTAGTCAAATTTTAGACTTTGTAACATGTTCATGTATCGACTTACTTCAACCACATGCATCATGGTGTTCACAAACCATAATCCAACATATAATATCAAATGACACAATCATCTTCTTGGTAACTGACATGAGATGTAACCATATTCTTGGTAACTAACAATGGTTGTAACTATTCTTGTATTTTAATCATGTAACATACGCATTAAACCTAATGTCAATGATCTACATAGTCATAACATAGATATCATTATTTATGTATCTACTCTATAAAACATGCATTCTATCACATTATACCAATTTTCCCTATTCTTTGTTAATGAATAGAAGTAAAATTTCCTACAATAAATACATCCACTCTATTCAATGTGTTTAGTTATTTATTTCTAAATTAGATTTTTGTATTCACTCTACACAACCAAAACTCAGGTGGCCCCCACATGTTTGGTCCTAATCCCCCATTGAAAATTATAAAATTCCACATAATTTATATAATATATCACATTATAGACACATATAATTAATAATAATGTTCTTGACAATGTTTTTATTGACATCCTTACCCTTACTCATTTTATTCGTCATTTCACTAACTCAAAAGTATATAAGATATCCTTTAAAATATCTTGAGAATAATAAATATCATACAAACATACTTATTTTAGATATGTTCATCCAAATTTAGTCCACAGGCTTTTGACATACCTATCCCAATAGTCTATGGTCTTTTATGATAAGTCTTCACTAGTCAAATAGGGCCATGTTATGAGCTTGTTCCATAATGAGACCTTGTCCACTACAATCTAATGGTAATTTTTTCAACCTAAGATAATAAAAATCTGTCTTTAGTTTATTTGGTAGTGAAACCATTTTCGATATTATCTTATAAAATAATATCAAGGCCACTCATTATTCCCCCATTGGATTTCTCTAGCAATTTCACTACACATTGAGTAAAAGAGTATTATTTCTTCCCATTTAAATATGAATCATTAAAAAAAAAAATATCCAAGTCTGAATATTATTTGTTTTAGGTCATGTGTATCTATTGTCCAATAATTCTATCAATATTATAGCTAAAACCATTTTAATTTCCCAATCACAGATGACATAATCACCCTAAGAGGGATAAATATATCAACCTTAATCCCACTTGAGCTATTTAGGAAGTGTTCATTTATAAGAATTTTTATTATCACACAAACCATGCACTTGTTGAATTACAAGAATTGGTTTAGTTAAACAATGCAAACATCACCAATGTTGTGGGACCCTTACAATACTTTTGATTGACCTCAAGAGAAGGATGACTTCCTTCTAATCTAAATGCACCTAATTTAGGATCAACATTGAGGCCTAAAATATATTAAAGGAAATCTATATCTAGTCCTAAGTCTAAAAACTTTATCGAAAAGGGAAAGAGGGAATCACTAAAATATAAAATGTTGATGCACAAAGATTAGAGATAGCCCCTATATAGGCATTAAATAATGCACTATAGATTGTAGAGGATGATGAAATATCACATAGATTCTAAAATGTTGTGGCCTTGTTCCATAATGAGACCTTGTCCACTATAATCCAATTCTAATTTTTTTAACCTAAGACAATAAAAATGGATCTTTAGTTTATTTGGTAGTGAAACCATTTCTAATATTATCTTATAAAATAATATCAAGGCCACTGATTATTCCCCCATTGGATTTATCTAGCAATTTCACTACACATTGAGTAAAAGAGTACTATTTCTTCCCATTTAAATATGAATCATTCAAAAAATAATAATCCAAGTTTGAATATTATTTATTTTAGGTAATGTGTATCTATTTTAAAATAATTCTATCACTATTATAACTATAACCATTTTAATTTTCCAATCACAGATGACACAATCACCCTAAGAGGGAGAACTAGATCAACCTCAAGCCCATTTGAGCTATGTCCAAAGTGTTCATTTACAAGAGTTTTTATTATCACTCAAACTATGCACCTATTGAATTAGAAGAATTGGTTTAGATGAACAATGGGAACATCACCAAGGTTGTGAGACCCTTACACTCCTTGTGATGGACCTCCAGAGAAGGATGGCTTCCTTATAATCTAAATGCACCTATTTTAGGATAAACATTAAGGCCTAAAATATGTTAAAGGAATTCTATATCTAATCCTATGTCAAAAATCTTTGTGGAAAAGGGAAAGAGGGAATCACTAAATTATAAAATGTTGATGCACCAAGATTAGAGTTAGCCCCTATATAGGCATTAAGGAATGCACTATAGATTGTAGAGGATGAGGAAATATCACATAGATTCTAAAATGTTGTGGCCTTGTTCCATAATGAGACCTTGTCCACTACAATCCAATTCTAATTTTTTTAACCTAAGACAATAAAAATGGATCTTTAGATTATTTGGTAGTGAAACCATTTCTAATATTATCTTATAAAATAATATCAAGGCCTCTCATTATTCCCCCATTGGATTTCTCTAGCAATTTCACTACACAGTGATTAAAAATTTACTATATCTTCCCTTTTAAATGTGAATCATTCAAAAAATAATAATCCAAGTCTGAATATTATTTATTTTAGGTCATGTGTATCTTTTGTCAAATAATTTTATCTGTATTATAGCTATAACCATTTTAATTTTCCAATCATAGATGACACAATCGCCCTAATAGGGAGAACTAGATCAACCTAAAGCCCATTTGAGCTATGTAGGAAGTCTTCATTTAAAAGAGTTTTAATTATCACTCAAACCATGCACCTATTAAATTAAAAGATTTAGTTTACTTGAATAATGAGAACATCACCAAGGTTGTGGGACCCTTGAAATCCTTGTGATGGACCTCCAGAGAAGGATGGCTTCCTTCTAATATAAATGCACCTAATTTAGGATCAACATTAAGGGTTAAAATATATTAAAGGAAATCTATATCTAATCCTAAATCTAAAATATTTATGGAAAAGGGAAAGAGGGAATCGCTAAATTATAAAATGCTAATGCACCAAGATTAGAGATATCCCATATATAGGCATTGAATAATACATTATAGATTGTAGAGGATGAGTAAATATCACATAGATTCCAAAATGTTGTGGCCTTGTTCCATAATGAGACCTTGTCCACCACAATCCAATGCTAATTTTTTCAACCTAAGATAATAAAAATTTATCTTTAGTTTACTTGGTGGTGAAACCATTTCCAATATTATCTTATAAAATAATATCAAGGCCACTCACTATTCCCCCATTGGATTTCTCTATAAGTTTCACTACACATTGAGTAAAAGAGTTCTATTTCTTCCCATTTAAATATGAATCATTATAAAAAAACATCCAAGTCTAAATATTATTTATTTTAGGTCATCTGTATCTATTTTCAAATAATTCTATCAATATTATAGCTATAACCATTTTAATTTCCCAATCACAGATAACACAATCACCCTAAGAGAGAACTAGATAAACGTCAATCCCATTTGAGCTATGTAGGAAGTGTTCATTTAAAAGAGTTTTTATCATCACTCAAACCATGTACCTATTGAATTAGAATAATTAGTTCAATTGAATAATGAGAACATCACCAAGGTTGTAAGGCCCTTACACTCCTTGTGATGGACCTCCAGATAAGGATGACTTCCTTCTAATCTAAAAGCACCTAATTTAGGATGAACATTAAGGCCTAAAATATATGAAAGTAAATATATATCTAATCCTAAGTATAAAAGATTTGTGGAAAAGGGAAAGAGGGAATCACTAAAATATAAAATGGTAATGCAAAAAGATTAGAGATAGCCCCTAGATAGGCATTGAGGAACACATGATATATTGCAAAGGATGAGGAAATATCACACAAATTCCAAAATATTGTGGCCTTGTTCCATAATGAGACCTTGTCCACTATAATCCAATGCTAATTTTTACAACCTAAGATAATAAAAATGGATCTTTAGTTTAGTTGGTAGCGACACCATTTCCAATATTATCTTATAAAATAATATCAAGGCTACTCATTATTCCCCCATTGGATTTATCTAGAAATTTCACTACACATTGAGTAAAAGAGTACTATTTCTTACAATTTAAAAATGAATCTTTCAAAAAATAATAATCCAAGTCTGAATATTATTTATTTTAGGTGATGTGTATTATTGTCAAATAATTCTATCAATATTATATCTATAACCATTTAATTTCCCAATCATAGATAACAAAATCACCCTAAGAGGGAGAACTAGATCAACCTCAAGCCCATTTGAGCTATGTAGGAAGTGTTCATTTACAAGAGTTTTTAGTATCACTCAAACTATGCACCTATTGAATTAGAAGAATTAGTTTTTTTGAACAATGGGAACATCACCAAGGTTGTGGGACCCTTTCACTCCTTGTGATGGACCTCCAAAGAAGGATGGCTTCCTTTTAATCTAACTGTATCTAATTTATGATCAACATTGAGGCCTAAAATATATGAAAGGAAATATATATCTAATCCTAAGTCTAAAATATTTTTGGAAAATTGAAAGAGGGAATCACTAAAGTATAAAATGAAGATGTACCAAGATTAGAGATAGACCCTATATAGGCATTGAAAAATACACTATAGATTGCAGAGAATTAGGAAATATCACACAAATTCTAAATTGGACAAACCAACTACATAAGTAATTTATATGAAAGTGCATGACATAATATAAAACTAAGAGGGATAACAAATGCTCCATAGATAATGCATGTATATACTTAGATGTGCAAAACATATGACCTAGAAGAGAGATTCAATTTCTTTATAGAGGTATTAAGAAATGGACAACAATGAGAGGGATGAAGATTATCCATAAAGAAATGTCAACAAACCAAATAAATGAAGAAAAAATTCAAGAATATAAAATGAATTAAACTCAATTCTTATTAAAATTCAAGCCTTAGCTAGTAAATCAATTATGGAGGAAAACTTTTGGCACCATTATTGTGATGAAAAAATGTTAACCCTTTTATAATGTAAGACCTAGGACTTTATAGGCAATGGGAACCGAATGGGTCATTGATTGGTCTCACCGACTATCATAATAATAATGGTGGTTTGTGGACTAGTGTAAGGTTATGATAGAATTGATTTTTTTTATTATTTTTATTAATACATAATCATAAATGAATGAGGTGGCCCAACCATTATGATTTCAAGTTGTGCATGATTTGTACACTGAGCTAACTTGATTCTATGAATTAATTATTATACAGTCCATCTTCTACCTTTGATAATTTTGATGGTTGGATGGTCCACAAAATTTTATCCAATACATTAATGATATCATCCCTACCAAATTTATTTATATTGAAAACTTGATATCATCTCTCCTTTCCACTTGGTAGCTATTCGACCTCTAAAAGCCCTTAACTTTGTAACCCTACCACTACCATGTGTCATCATATTTATACCTCTATATTTGGGTTATGGATTCAATTTATTAATTGTATTGATCCTAAAATTTTCCACATGGTGGATTCTCATTTATCTAAATATTAGAGAGCTCAAACTACATGGAGGGCTCTATGACACTAAGTTCCTAGGACTGTGCTATATGGAATCATCCCACTAACCTACTTACTTTAGAACTTTGATAATGTAATTTTACACTAGGAAAATTTAAGTAAATGATAGGACCCTAAGGTATTTTTAATATGATCATGGAAATGAAATTTCAATAGTTGGCTCTAGGAAAAGTCAAAGAAAATACTAAGGCATGAAAGCTTTGTGAATAGGCTTGATGCCATGGAAAGTTGATACATAACTAACGAGAAATTTGAAAAAAATATAAGTGATTTTAAATCCCTCCTTAAATTTTAAAAATTTTTTTCCTAATTTCTATAACTTGTACTATTTAACAAATTAAGTGGTGCATAGTTTAAATCATAGTCTACAAAACATGGGAGCATAGAAGTGGAATTATGCAATTCAGTGTTCAACTTCAACCTTTGAGTGGGAGGTATTCCTTGAAAAATATAACTTATAAGGATTAATTTTTTTGATAATTATATATAATTATTAGAAAATACTCTCTATTTACTTCTCTCTTCACTACTTGAAGTATGGGATACCCGCACAACTAGACCTTTATATTATTCTATCAATTAGTTGTATTTCATGTAAAAGGTGCCTATTTAAGGTTTTACAGTAGGACTAAAATTTTTATTTATTCCATGAAGGCAATTATGATTAACACTTTGGTGCATAATAAATTTATAAATATAGTGAAAAATAGGAATGAAGATCTACACTTTACAGGTCTACTTTTTGAGTTTCTGTTGGAGCACTAGTCTCAGTCTTCATAAGTTTTGTCTTTAGAGTTTTTGTTTGGAATAGGAGTTCTAACTTTTTTTCTAAAATTTACCCTAAAGACATAAATTTGAATAATATTTTTGAAGGATTTTGGTCTTTGGCATTTTTTCATGGCATGGGCTTTCATGTATAAACTTCGATGCATGAAAATGGTCTTCAAAACTTTTGTTGGGAACAATTTTTTGACCAAATTTATGGAAAAATATACAACCCTTAGTTTTCCTTTTTAATTTGTGTTTAGTAACAAGATTCACAAAATTTTCCTTGAACACTTTTTTGAAGACGTAATTTAATCTTTAAAAATACACTAACTCAAAACTTAGTCATTTTTTCAAACTTTTGACTGATATTGGAAGTCTAAAGGCAATCTTGAATCCCCTTTCTAAATTGGACACAAATATTCTACGATGACCAAAAGTGATCAAAAGTCTTTGTGACATCTAGAAATTGCTTGCCTGCTAAGCATGAATCCAATAGACTTGAAGCAATCCATTGGGCACAAAGTTAGAAAAGCCTAATAAATTCCCTTCTAAAAGAATAACTCTTGTGCATACAATGTTTTTGACTCATAATTTCATTTCCTCTAAGTTCTTAATTAATGTTTACATCTACATTTATTAAACATAACTAGAACCTATATTCACGTAGGAGAAACTAATAAACAAGAAAACTATGCAAAATGGCACTTAGAGGAAAGGAAGCTTAAACTAAATAGAATAATCCACCTAAACACTTAATAAAATGAACTAACCAAAATATTAAGATGTGGACATGGAACTTAGGGAAATTAAAACATCTAATCTACTCTAATATATACATTATAAAATCCTAGGCCTCATCCCACCTAGATTAAAACATAAGCCTCTTATATCTCCTTATTACATACCAATGTGTCATTATATGATAATCATAATAGAGTGAATGCCTACTCCTTAGGTGGATGATGAGATTTATTGGCTTCATGGGAGGTATTTTCAGAAATGAACACCTACATTGGTGATACATCTCCAAAGGTTAGTCCCATCCATTAGTCCTATAGTGGTCCATCTTGGCTAAATATGTCTTCGAATCTAATCAAGTCATTTGATGGCTCATTTGTGCTTGCTTGTATACCATGATCCTTAAGAGCCTCCCTAGTCTTTGATGATATAACTTTCTCTACATATGAACCTTGATCCTTAGGTTCAATTGACCTATTGAGAGCCTCAAAATATTTTATGAGTTTAGATTCCTACTATAACAAATCCTTATATTATTGAAGGTATACAAGGTCTAATAGGGCTGAGTCTTTCTCATGTTTATAGTCAATGTGCAACTTTACTTCATCTTCACTTCATTTGATTGCATTGAATCTAGTTTCCTAAAAATATTGGAAAGAATGATTATGCACTTCTTCTTTTGGATTTGTGAGATTTGGCATAGCAGTGTCTTTTTAATATATGTAATTGGCTTCCAAAATTTCATGTGTGCTGAAATGCATCCCTGTGAATTCTAAATCTTCCTATTTCAAGAGCAAGGGCTCATATTTCACTTGTGCCTATGATGTCTACTATTCTTTGGTTTTCTTGAGTTTGAGTTCCACTTAACACCTACCTTAAAATTTTGTGCAATGAGTTATTTATCTAGACATAAATAATTACATTATAGGTGTTGGTAGAGTTGACATTTAGTTCACTAGGTGATCTATTATATATGAGTTGGGTTTGAACTTACACATCATATCGGAAGGTTTCATGAAAGGTTAATCTAATTGGACCTAATTCACTTTCTACTTCTTAAAATTTACTAACTCATTCTTGAATCCTTATAAGAGGTGATTAACCTCAACTAAATCCACTAAAGGAATAATAAGATTTATTCGGCTAATCAATAGTGGAAGAGGTGTGGGCACATAAAGTAAAAGTTTAGGAGACCTAGGCATAGTCTTTATTTATATGATCAAAAAACCTTGTACCTCCATGGATAGATCATAAATGTTAGGTAATGTGTTCCCCACCATGGACTGGATCAAGACTATATAATTGTAACTAATAACCCTAAAGAAGTATAATAATGTTAACTTCATGTGGGGCCTAACTAATGGTGGGATATATTGCCAAGTTCACTATAAACTCATGTTTAAAGACTTTAAAATCTCATAGGGTGTCTACTTGATGGTGGCAAGTTTATCAATTATTGATAGGTTGTTAGTCTTATCTTCAAATTATAAGCATAATTTCTTACTTAAATTCATTCTAGTTATAAATATAACTCAACCTCAAACTTCTATAGCACTGTAGAGCCTTCCCTTTGAATGATAAAGTGAGGATACATATGTCTACATTGTCCTCAATCACTTGGTGGACCGTGCACACATGTGATATTTCCTTGACGTGATCAACAGTGGTGGTATCATCTTCTCTAATGAAATATGGAAGGATTGTAAGATTTTAATGGGGATATCATTGAATTGGACTAGTGCAATAAATTTTCCTCCATTGAATGTCACAAATGGGTAGATCCATTATTATATATCCATGAGGCATATGGGCATTAAAGTCCATCTTGATTATAATATATGGGTTCAGTTTGTTGAAACCTAGAGTTAGAGTCAAGTTGCTAGGTGATTTGATTACTTTAAAATAAAGAAAATATCAAAAATATCACCTATATCTTCATCCTTGATAATATTTAACAAATTAGACTACATAAACTAGTATATTTATCCTTCAGAGTATCAATTCATGTTTGAGGTTATGTTTCTAAAGGTTGATATATTAAAGGATAACCCCAAAAAATCTTTTAATAGATGAAAATTGGTCCCACCGAGCATGCAATAAACTATTGTCATCAAACCATCACATTGAGCATGTATTAAATTATTTCCACTCAAATTATACACCTATTGAATTAGAATAAAGTGTTTAATTTAATAATGGTAATAACCTTAAGGTGTTATGACCCTTGTGTTCCTTTGGATGGACCTCTAGAGAAGTCTAAATTCCTTCTAATCTAAATGCACTTGATTTAGGATCAAAATGTAGGATTTAAAAATATAAAAATAAATCTATAGTTAATCCTAAGTATAAAATCTTTTTGGGAAAAATGGAGAGAGGGATTTTATGAAATATAAAATGGTAATGCAGCAAAACTAGAGAGATCACCTCTACAGGCCTTGAATAACACACTAAAAATTTAAGAAGATGAAGAAATATCACAAAAAATAAAAAAATGGACACTCTAATTACATAAGTAGATCATATGATGATGTGGGACACTATACACTACTAATAAGGATGATAAATTGTCCATATATAGTGCCTACATAGACATAGACATGCATAGAATATGACCTCCAAGAGAGATCCAAGTTCTATATAGATGTGCTAAGGAATGGGAACTAGTGAGATGGATGAAGATTATCCATATACAAATATCAAAAAACCAATTAAATGGACACAAAATTCAAGAAGATTTAGGAAGGTGAACTTAATTCTCATTAAAATCTAAGGATTAGGAGGTAAAGGGCTCATGGAGGGAAAATTTTGGCAATATTGTTGTGCTCAAAAAATGTCAACCTTGGTATAATATAAGACCTAGGATTTTATAATAAATGTAAATCCCACTAGTCATTTATTAGAATTACCCACTATCAAGGTGCTTTAAAATAATAATGGTGATTGGGGAAGTGATTCTAGATTTTTATAGAATGGATGAGTTCTTATGATTATTATGTAATTTGAAATGAATGAGGTAGCCCAATCATTTTGATTTCCTTAGGATTTTCCATGGATTATGCCTACATAACTACTTTCCATGCATCCTTTGAGTTGATAAATTATCTTTATGTTATTTCAGATGCACTTGTTTTCATGATGACTAGTGCCAAGTCACCACCCATTTACCCACTCTTCTAGTTGGATTCAAGTTACACATGATTTGTACATCAAGCCATCTTGATTCTATGAATTAATTGTTAGACAATCAATCTTATGCCTTTGATAGTTTTGATGGCTAGATGGGTCATAAAATATCATTCAATATATTGATGAGATCATCACTACACAATATTTATTTTGGAAAAAAAATCCTTCCCTATTGCCTTGATATTGGATCTATGCTACAAGTTCTCACCTTTTCACTTGGTAGCTAGTCATCCTCTATAAGCCCTTAGATTTTTGACCCTCTCTCTATCATGCCTCATCATCTTGTAACCTATCACTTTGGGTAGTGGATTCACTTTATGAATTAATGGGCTCTAAAGAGTCACCATGTGGTATCTTCTTATTCACTTATATTTTTTTGAGAGATCAAAGTGCATTGAGGGCTTTGGGTTATTGAGTTGATGGGATTGTGCTATGAGACATCATCCTATTAACCTACATACTTTGGCACTTTGATGACATCATTTTACCATGAGAAAATTTGAATAAAAGTTAAGTAATAAAGATATTTATAAAAATACTGGGGCCACAAGATCTTGACACATGGCTCTATTCAAAGTTTAAGAAAAGACTAAGGCATGAAAGCTTTTTGAATAGGTCCAGGGCCATAAAATACTAAGATGTGGCTCCTGAGAAAGTTTAATATATCTATAAGTTTTGTGAAAACCCTTATTTATTTCAAAAACTTATGTTCCTAATATTTTTAACTTTTAATTTCTAATAAATTATGTGAGGTTTATTTTAGATCATACCTTACAAAACATGGGAGCTTAGAAGTGAAATTTTATGATTCGATGCTGAAATTCAGCATTTGAGCGTAAGTAAATCCCTGAATAACATTTCATAAGAGGATTATGAATTTTGAGAGTGGTCTTCATGATTTTAAAATATTCTTTATGCACTTCTCTCTTTACTTTTAGAAGTATGGGATACCCATGTGCCTAGACTTATGTACCATTCCATCACTTGGATGTATTTCACACAAAGGGTACATGCTAAAGGATGAATAGTAGGACTAATAGTTGTGGTTATTAAATGAATTCATGTAACCTTAAAAATTTTAAATTTAATACTTATAGGTATATATCACACAATAATAATTAATATCTACACTTCATGTGCTTGCTTTTGGAGTTTCTACTCAAGCACTGGTCTCAATCTTCATAAGTTTTATCTTTAGAATTTTTGTTTAGAATAGGTATTCCAACTTTTTTTCTACATTTCTCCTCAAATATTTAACTTTTATAAATATTTATAAATACATTAGGTCTTTATAATTTTTTCTTGGCATGGGCTTTCCAGCATAAACTCTATCACATGAAAATAGTGTTCAAAACTTTTGTTTGCAACAAACTTTGGACCATCTCTGTGATGCAAGATCTAACCCTTCTATTTAATTTAGAATTTATGTTCATCATTTATTTTTAGAAAAAATATTCAAAACATTTTCCCTAAATAATTTTATGAATACCTTAATCCTTGTTTAAAAATACACTAAGTCAAGACATAGTCATTTTTGTTGAACGTTGACTAAACTTAGAAGCAAAAAATTATTCCTGAATCCCCTTTCTAAATTGGCCATTGATCTTATATAATGACAAAAAAATTTCAATGTGTTTCTAAGGCCATCTCAACCATCATCACTAGCCCATTTCTATCTCCTTTATTTATGTAATTTCTATCTAGTGCATGTGAATGACTAATGTTTTCTATTTTATGAAATCCCACACAACATATCAAAATAAAAATATTAATATTAAATAATTTTAAGTTTTTTCACATGTATTAATCTAAAAATAAGGCACATAGTCAACCATGACATAATCTAAATATCTAGACAATGTTACAATGCACCCTTGTCCACCTCTTGTAGACTTATCCTGACCAGCTATGAATTACTATTTTATAGCATGATTGTGTTTTAAGGTCTATTTAAAGAGTTATAAACTTACAATAACATTTAATATTTAGATTTATTTTATTTTTAAGGGACACTCTTTGAACCTACTCTAATTTACTATTTTTAGTAAATTTATTAATTTTGAAAAAATTGTAGCATATTATCTTTGACTACATTTTAATATCAAACTAGTTTTTAATAGAATTTATCTTCCAATAGTTTAATTTATTTATTTTAATAGAACTTAAATTTTAAGTGTTAAACATTTTGGTGAAACAACTATTTTTAGAATATTTCATTTTTTCCTTAATTTTTTTGATAGGACTTCTTTCAAAATTTTGTAAATACCTGACACTAAAATAAAATATACTTTTAACTTGGCAACAATATAACAAAAAAAGATATAATTTCTTTGACCTTGGAAAAAATTAGACCCTACATAAATTGTCTTGTCACCTTAGATCATTTTGAGTGAAAATATCTTTCATTTGACCTTAGGCTATATTTTTGTTGACTTTTGAAACTAAAAGTCTTGCTTTGTTTTTCACTTTATTCTCTATTTCTTTTTTCCATTTTTATAAATAGTGTTCCACAATATTTCTATTTGATTTTTCCATTTTTAAAAATTATTGAATGCAAATCATGAAGAACACTCTCAAAACTCCATAGTACAACACTTAACACATAGTTTAGATTCCATGTTTCTCATAGTAAATCATAAATGATATAGATACCTTATTTATACCATAGGAAAATCTTAGTAATTTGAGTTATGGTTCACCTTATAAGATCATATCAGCTGAGGAATTTACTCCTATTTTACCCTCAAAATCAATGTTATTTCAATATAATCATGGTTCCACCTCTATAGTTAGTCATATGAAACATTAGACCAAATAAATGAATGAGAAAGTATAATTAAGAGCCTAAATATCATTCAAACCTTGCCTATATCACCTTCATACCTTGTTTTTTGTTTATCATGTATTTTTAGTCATTAACATTACTTGATTCATATCACATTGTATTTATAATGGGTTAAATGAATGAAGTGTCTCTCAAATTTTACCCATAATTTCCAATTCCCTTTTTACATTGAACATTCCTTTTCATATGTAATTTATTTTTTTAAAGAATTTATTAAATGTTAATCATATGAAATTAAACTTATATATAAATATTAATCTACCGATTATAATCAAAGCCAGCATATGCCATCTCTTATTTCTAATAATTAATGTTATAATATCTAATATAAAATGTTTCATCTTACAACCAAATTTTAAAGAGCATGTAAAAAGAATCTTATAATCCCTCCTCCTCTCCCACAAGTTACTTCTATTCATCAATCCATTATTATTTTTCATTCAAATCTTGTATTATAATCTCATGTTCATGTTCTCCAAACTCTAAGGGGATGACCACCTCTATCTACAAACCCAATGATACTAATCACAATTATCCTCCCCCTTCCCCTCATCCAAGACAAGTTTATCAATCCAAATGATATGATATTATTGATTCATTTATTAACACTCCTCCCAAAATTTCTATTCTAGAGTCAATAAAAATGACACCAACTTACAAGGATATATTATATGTAATGTTACATGATAAAACTTTTACTATTGACACACACCGAGCTTTATTTGCTTAAAATATGAATAATTTCAAGGATATTTATCATACCCTTAATTTTGATAAATAATATGTACCTACTAACCATATTATCAATTAAAATCTCCCATTATTTAATCAAATCCAAATAGAAAGACAACTAGTTAAATGTGTATTAGTTGACCATGGTTTTGGATTAAATATTTATAGTGATAAATTCATACATAAACTAGTCTTCAATATAGATAATATTTAAAAAATAAAGACACATTTACATGAATTTTATACCATTTGTAAACAAATATTGGGAACTATTACAATGGATTTATTATAGGTCCCTAAAACAAATTCTACAGCTTTTCAAGTTGTCTCTAAGTAGTTACAATATAATTTACTCTTACATTGATGGATTAATGTAATCTAATATATACCTGCTACATTTCATATATGTATCAATTTTTAATATGATGTGCATTAGTATACAATACAAATGATGACCCACATTTTCATTATTACAAAATGACACAATGAAAATTGAATAATGTATATACAATACCACCTCAATAACTAATTTTAATGGAACAAATGTATACTTCTGAAGTAGGTGAATCAATCAATATACATGACACCTTACCAAATTCTCAAATTCATAAACAAATATAAGTGCACATCAATGAATCTATGCCACAACTTAAAATATGAAAGAAAATATAAATGCCTATCAATGAAGCTATGTCAATAGTACAAACTCTTATGAAAATGGAAGATCCTATTGATCAAACTATACTACAAGTGACATTTCTTAAGAAAATAAAATTATGTATTGAATAAAATATGTACCAAACACCAATTGCAATAGATCTTATTTAGGAATTACCATTACTGGTCATTTCTTAAAATATTTGTATAATCAAATATTACTATAGTATTGATGATAAGGATACATAAGAACTTACATATGAGAAACTATGCATTCAAAATTTTAATCACATTAAAGGGTATTATTACTTTTCTCATTATTTTTTAAAAATTGTTAGAGTGGGTGGATATTGAGATATATCTTGTATATATAGTAAGCATAAAATGACCATTTCTACACAAGGGAATTTACAAGATAATAAAATATTTATAAAACCACTTTATCACCTTAGGAACTATGAATATTTTTGTGCAAAAAGTGTCAAAACATCTTGTACCCTAAGGATACCCATTATTTTCTTTCTAAAAAGCCTTAGAGTGACCTAAGATACCCTTTTCACAACCTAGTGGAAACCAGTGATTTGGGTATAGTTTTTAACTTGAAAAGTTGAAAATTGTAATCAAACCTCTATTTCCTTCATTACACAAACCTAGAAAAAACTAGAGATTTAGTTACAATTTGTAACTTTACAAGTTTAAAATTCCAAGCAGAGCCCTGATTTGTGCCAATCACTAAGCCAAAAAAACTATAACTCTAGTTGTAATTTTCAACATTGTAAGTTGTAAATTGCAACTCGAGTCTTGCTTCCAATTGTTTATTGAGCTTGGAAAAACCAAAAATCTAGTTTAAAATTTTAATTTTACAAGTTACAAATTACAATTTAAGTTTCACTTCTTATCATCTATGCCATCCATAGAAACTGAAACTCTAGTTAAAAATTATGATCAAAGTTTCACTTCATACCATCTACCCCATTCATAAAAATTAGAACTCCAGTTGTAATTTGTAACTCATAAATTTGTAGACTAAAATATAGGTTATTATTTTAATCAACTACCCTTCCCACAAAAACCAAACATTTGGTTGCAATTTTCAACATACAAAGTTATAAATTGCACCTAAAGTTTCACTTTCCTAGTTTCATTACAGTAATTCATGTCACAAAAAATAGATGTCAAAGTGAAAAAAGTAATTTTTAAAAATTTCAAAATTTCACCATGACTCTAAAACCTCACTTCTCCTAGAAAATTCCCAACTAATGACTTAAGTTTCATTTATTGTAGGTTTATATTAAACAAATTAGGTTTTTTCTAAATCTTTGTTAACATTATGAATCATATTTTGAGATGTGCACATAAGTAAGCCAAGTTACACTTCACCGATTTCATGCCTTGCTAAGCCATGAACACCATTACCATCCTCTGTAAATGGTATTCCCCTATTTTTACTACTTCATTTTCCATTATCTCTATCAACGTAAACATAGCTTTCCTTTGAAATTGTGCAAGGATTCTTATCTTATCAAAGAACTAGGTTATTTTTTTGGTTGCTTGCCTTCTTTTAGAGGTTTGTCTGCATTCTTGAATTCCTATCAAAAATATATCCAAACATTTACCTATATTTATTTATAAATCTAGGGTTTTATAAATTTGTTTAAAATCAAGAATATTCCCTTGAAATCTTCTACATAGACCCCACTAAGAATCTCATTTTAAAAAACAACTCCATATCCCATGGAGAATCTCATTGTTAAAAGCAAATCTAAACCCCATGGGAATATCCACTAAAAATTAACTCCAAATCCATTTTATCAAACCTTGCAAGTGCATTTGGCTATTCTGAAATCCACCAGACATTTTAGCTTTAAATACATAGTATCAACCCCACCAAATTTTTTACTTTTAATTGTAACTCCAAAAACTACCAACTATGTAGTCAGTTTTCCCACACCAATTTTACCATAATAAATTACTATAAACTAAATTAAGTTAAATTCTAAGTGACTTTGTGTCCCACTTAAACTGGAATCTAACACTAATGAGATCACAAAAACAAATATAGCTCACATAGACCTAGCTGATTTTTGGACAAGAGTCAATGTTGAATTCTAGAATCATTAGATTCAAAGAATTTATCAATATGGATCCCTTAAGAAGAGGGATGTGATGAATTATATTGTGTTCACATTGAAAAATAACTATGATGCAAAAAATATGTAGGTGGTGTATGATAAGGGAGAAAAGATTATGAGCCTGAACCCTGACTTCATTGACACTATGTTCCTAATTCTATAGTATGAGAGTTATCTTTATATAACCCCTGACTCATTTAAGAATTTCTATCAAGATAATAAAACTGCATATCTAAGTTTCTTAAATAAATAATGAGTAAAAGTATCTAGACCCACATCTACAACACTTACTAAAACCCTAGGGAGAGTAGACCTCAAGTAGGAAGTGGGTGAAATTATAATACTTTTACATAGAGTTATTTGGAACCTATATGCCAAGAAGTTTTAGGATTGGATGTACCCATATGTCTGGGTAATTCATCAATATAAATAGTAAATCCACTAGGCCCAATTTATTTTTGAATCCATCCACAAATAATTGGTTAAAGTCCAAAATAGAGGGAAATTTTATATGACTTCATATTTAGTCTACATATCAACAAAGGCAAAGCATTTCTTAGGGTTGAAAATAGTACCTAACTAGGTCAACAATGTCTTTAATTATTACTATAACTTGACCCTTGAGGCAAGTAGACAACATTTTAGAAGGGTAAATGATGCTTCTATATAATGCATCATAATTATGTTTGATAAGGAGATAGAACAAAAGATTCTTTGATGTCACAACTTCTAAGATCACAAATTGGGGATCATATTTCATTCAATACCTAACATATTCATACATAAGAATAGGAGGATTCAGTGATTGTCCTTACACCCTTCCAAGGTATCTAAGTGATAGATAGGTTCTTATGAAACTTGTGAGGTAGATTGTAGAGACTCATAAATTTTTTTGAAGCAAACATAAGTCAAGAATCCACTTCCTCATTAGCATATAGAAGTATACATGCCCTTCCCTATCAAAATATGAATGTGTAAATGTCTATATGACTTAAATGACCTTAAGATCTCTTGATGTAAGGTCATTTTAGGATGTGATTAGAATTATTACTAGTATATTATGGATCACAACATGTTCACATGTCCCCGATTATGAATATTAATAAGAAGACATGCAAGATGAAAAGGAATTGAGACTAAGAGATTATTATAGGATGACCCTAAAGTGGATTAAAAATTACAACATGGAACTAATTCTTGAGAACTTATCAGATAATGAATGTCTAGTTGATAGGGTTTACTATAATAATAAGATATTTTCTCAACCTCTTCCATTAGTCATATGTTCCATACTTGATTCCTTTTCATTGATGGATAGGACCACCAATGTAATAAACTAGATAATTAATTAGTTCAGGAGTAAAGGGGTAAAAGTTATAAAGGAAACCTTAAGTATCAGTGATAAGTTGAGAGAATTGAAGAAAATAATTATGGTAATAAAAGCAAATGGTTATAGAAGTGGAACCCAAATATAATAGGTAGATAGGCTAATAGTATCACATAAGAGGAATTAAAAACAAAAGGCTAAAAAAGGCCAATCTAGTAGCCAAGAGGAATCAATACAAGAAATGGATCGGTCAATACCAACTTCCACTAAAGAGATAGTTGATGTTCAAGCACAAAGAGTTTCTACCCATATATCCATTATTCAACATACTATGGTAGATCCTCCTCATGTCTCCACTTCATAGTCACCTCAAACAAATGCACCTTTATTTCCACTAGCTCACCTATGCTAGTGACTCCATTATCAATAGGCCAATTATCACAATTAGACATGCGAGCTTCACTTTCACACCCTTATTATAAAATTCCTTCCATCTTATTCCAAATATCCAACACCACTCTGTTAAACACTAACACCACCCAAAGGTACATGGCTACATATTCAATCATCTTGACTATAATCCCACTAGCCATGTCAACCACTATGATATCTAATACTTCATTTTCATCTCCCATTACTTTCCCCATTTCATCAATTATGAGTGTTACCATCACCTTGATTTATTCATTCACTACAATGGATTCCACTCTTCCACATTTTCCCCTATTTCAACTACCCATGCCTATCTCCCCAACTTGTGTCACTTCTAGCACCCATACCCTTGATAGGCACATCCATTTACACTACACCCATTTCTTCCATTTGCATAATAACCTAAAGCCCCACCAAGGAGGAAGAGACAAAGGCAATCACTAATACAACTATGGCTTCTGAACCCATAAATGGGGAGGAGATTGCCAAAACATTAGTTGAGGATTTAATGTCCATATTAGTGATAGATACAACACATGTCATAATAACCACCAATGTAGCAGCTTTATCTATAGATTCATAGTTGATAGTTCTAGTTTCATAGGATTCCACTCTAAACTAGTTAGTGCAATCTCTAGGGAAGAAGTGGAAATAAATGGTTTCTCCTTTCACACTAAAATTTGGATTTTAGAGACATAAAAAATATCAGAGGCAAGGCCCAAAATAATATCTTGAATAATATATTATTCAACATGGGATAAATATATATAAATTGTGTTTCCACTAGCAGATAAATAAAAATAAGTTCTAGTGGTGGGGAATTATCAAATATCCAAAGTACCCCTAGGTTGTACTATAAGAGAGGGATTGAAACATGATGTTAAATCAAGTATTATCTCTCTTTTTGATAAGATGGATAGTGACAAGGTCACAACATATGAATTGAAGAATAAAGTTGAATAGTTGACAACTATAGTAAAGAAGTTCCTTGAGCCTGTAACCCAACCTACACAACCTATTACTCAGTTCCCTAACAAATAAACACTTGAAGTAGTAACAAAGATTGATAGTATGGAGAAAGCCATAAAAAACTAAGATGAAGAGTTCATCATGAAAGGAAATAGAGTAATTGAGATAAAAATGGACTACTACAAAACTCTAAAGGGTGAATGAGCATCTTTGAAATTAGAAATAAGCAAATATGAGGAAGAGATTGAAAGGCTAAACCTATTCTTCCCAAAATATCAATTTGTTGACCTGATTGAAATTGATACCCTCATTTTGGAGAAGATATAAAAAGTGATGTAGAGCATGAAGAAGTATATAGGGAAACCAATTTCATAATAAGAATACTCACTAAGAGTATTAATAAGGCCAAGGATACATGCGATAAGGCCATTGATGTAATAAATGACATTGAGGATTTGTTTATTATATTATCATACAGAGTAATAGATCAAAAAGATCAAATACTTTCATTTCAAGAAGTTCAAGACAAGTTAAAAGGAATGGTTGAGAGAGAGTTAACATGGGATAAAACATTCAACATGAGTTATATCCATTGATTCATCAAGTATCACAATACACTAGATCATATGGGGAAAGATACTCAAGTATAAATGGAAGCATATAGATAACTCTCTAATATAATGGTAGAATGTGAGATAAGCAATGTTAATTCACTTGGTCCTGGAAAAGATCGCCTCCTAGAGATATTCAAAATCTTTAATGCTTATATTGAGAAGATACAAGAAAAGAAGGATAAGGAATATTTAGAGGTTATGGTTGTAGATTAATTCTTTTAATAAAATATATTCTATATATTAAATTTATTTATTGTAAATTCATTATTCTAGGTTACAAATTACAATACTATTTTGATAGGTCTTTTTTGAGAAAGATCTACTTATAATTATCATGTATCTTTTTGATAGTTTTTAAGTTGTAATAGTGGAATTTGTAAATTACACTTTAATTTTTGTCAAATTTTGAGTTTCTTAACTGTAAAAAAATCATGTTGCAATTTTCATTTTTAGTTTCTTCAAGTTGGATGACTTTAAAAGTTGTAAAAGTCTCAACTAAAAAATACAAGTTAGGTTTTGCAAGTTATAACCTAAAATACCTATAAACTTTCAACTTTTACAAGTGTTAGTTAATTTTAGCACTTCAGTCCTTTGAAAATATAAAAAAATTAAACTAATGATAAAGATAACATTTGCATGAAGATTCAATGGATTTTTCCATGCCTTTAACAATTGTCAATTCACCTAGAAGTTTCATGTTTCTTGTCCTAGCCATCTACCCCACTAAGGATGCCATTCTAGACTAATGATCATGGTATTTTCATGAGGTTCTCTATATTTTATTTCTATTTACCTACGCATAGGGTTTTGATAATTACCTCTCTTTCAAGAGAGTATTTTTGTATAAATATGGGTACCATGGTGTATCCCATCTTATCTTTTTACTATTGGATAAATTATTATGCATTTTAAACAACTGATCTACATGTTGTAACCTAGATAATGATAATAGATTAAATTTTTACCTTCATTGTATTCATTATCTTTGTGTATGCACGTCTATTTGTCAAGCTTGTGAATGCTTTGATTATTTTTTTAGTCACAAAAATTCATCTATTGTATTATTTTATCCTTTTGAAAAGTTTTTTGATTAAAATAAAGAATCATTTTCCTTATATGTTAAGTGCCCTATATTATATTTGGTTTCATGTTTTCCTAGGTTTGTGCTCCAATATGCTTTAGTATATTTATCAATCTACTATGTTCATAAAAAGAAAGAATTAATTTCCACTATAATTATTTGGTACAATCACTATTTTATAGTCCTAAAAATTCATTTCTAAAATGCTTTTCCTCATATGTCAAACCCTGGCTAGGAGGAAGATCACTAAGTAGTGTTTTAATGTGAACTAGTAGTATATTAGTTACATGAACTTTGTGAAATGAATCCATCCTTCTCCATAGGTTAACCTCAATTCACCAATTTCTCACAACTTGGAGGTGATCCCATTATGCCATTACATTTCCCATAATTTGTAGCTCATACTACATTGCATGCTACCACACAAAGACATTAAAAAAATATAAGTGATAATATCTTTTGGCATGCCTAATAGGACCTAAAGATCATAACTAAGATATTGGTTCTATTATCATAAAGCATTGTATGAGCCTTGTACACATTTCAAAAGCACATGGCAACTCTACTAGCTTATGGATTCAAGAAATCCAAGTTTACGTATGCCAAAGATATAGACAAGATCATCTAATAAAGGTAGGCAACCTGACTTACAAAAATTGTAATTTCCATATAAAAATAAATCAAAATAATTTATAACTTACACTAGAATATATCTTATAATTTTTTTCATCTCTTATGAAGACCCACAGTAGTTTCATACCTCTTATTATGGCCTTGAGAAATGAAACTACTAGTTTGAAATTATTGGTAAGAATATATCAAAATTTCATATCCTTCAATGGAGGCAACCAATTTCATTTGGCCCAGTATGATCATATACCCATCTTAGCTCTAAAAATACTTCCATATTTTACTAGTGAAACCTCTACTACTCCCATAGAATTTATACAAGGAATTGTTAATATTTGTTCAGTTCATAATATAGTACAAGAAAATGTTGTAATCAAACTTCTTATCTCCTCATTTAAGGGTAAATTCTTAAAATGGTACATAGGTCTACTTTTCAATTCCATTCATGTTTAGGATGACTTAGGGACTACACTATGAATGCAATTTGAAGATAAGAGTGACCACCTCTCCCTAGTTGAATAACTAACCAATATTCAATGGGGTCCTCATGAGTTCATGAGTGATTTTAATCTTCTCTTACAAAAGACATGGAATATAATTATAGCGTTGGTCAAACCAACCACAAATAATTATTTTGTATATTACTTGAGAGCTTTAAATAGTGATATAGTTGTCATGATTCAGTCAATGGGTGGCACCGCACTACCCAATGCCTATGAAATTATAATAAGAGTAGAAAATTAACTATTTCAAGATGTAAAAATTGCCTCATGACCTATAATACCTCTATTTATATAAGTGCCTCCTATGTAACCTATGCTTACCCTAATTCCCACCATAATCAAAGGACTAGCTTTAAATCTTGCTCTTATTAATGGTTTATAATATGTGAATATAGTGATTAAAAAATTTGGTAATGAGTTGGTAGTAATGAAAAGGTAGTGATACTAAAACTACAAACCTTATCAACAAGATGACCAAACATATTAACCCAGAAGGTAGCCATACTAAGGAAATTTCTAGGCGTTATGTGAAAACATTAAAACAAAACCTTGAAACATCCATCTTCCACTAAAAAAAGTAATTCTAAAGTTATTATACCTATTCAAAATAATCTAGCTCAAGAATATGATTGGTGTTACCCTTGTACTCAACCACATAATCAGAATGCTTATCATAATGGTGTAATTAGTCAATATTTGATGGTACAAATCATATCAAACACTCAAAGATAGAAAGAAGCTAATTCCCAATAGGAAGATACAAAAGAGCCTACTCATAATGAATCTACTCTTTTAAATTGGCAAGAGGAACATTTTTATGGTGTAAATTAGAAAGAAGATCTAATTAATGGTGGTAATTTAGTGGAACCAAATACACACTTTAATAAGAGGGTAATATAAAGTGATCAACCCCCCAGTTTTGAATAGGCTACAACATATAAATTTGTACAAGAGTATAAAAAAGGCAACAAAATTTAGAGACCACCTAAAGTGCCAATAGGAAAGTCAAAGTCAAAATTTTTGACCCCAAATCTCATGAAAGAAGACATAGCTCCCAAAAAGGCACCAATGAATTTTGGTAACATTCCTTCTACTATTGTATAATAAATTGATAAAATTAATTTAAATGCCACCATGTGGGAAGCACTACCTTTTCCATCATAGAGGGACTTGCTAAAAGAAGCTTTGAAAAACTTACAAACAAAAAATAAGGTCCCATCTAAGGGACCTGCTACTGTTAATTTTTGTCAACCACAAATAGACACCAAAAAAAAATTGTAAGCCATCCCCTTTTTAACTTTCACTCATGCTTGGTAAACATCTCATACATAACTACATGGTAAACTCAAGGGCTAGCAATTCTATTATACCCAATAAAATAATTGATGCTCTTAGTATTATGTATACACATATCATAAAAGGTGTGGTTCAATTGGATGGGACTATTATTTAAATAGTTGGGACTATGAAAGGTTTAAACATTACCATCCATGCATGTACAAGATTTTAAATTTCCTAAGATATCTCAAGTATTGAACTTCCCCCTTATTGTTTTATTTGTCTTTCTTGAGACTTCACCTCAAAAATGGGAGGGTATCAAATTGCTAACGGATCCCACATGTTTATGATGAGATATGGAATGAGAGTGATATTAAGAGTTGAGACAATTTTTAAATACAATATTGATCCATACACTCTTATCCATATGGATATGAATTGTACATTATAATATCAAGAGGAACAACTTGACCATGAGGTTGCAACACCTATGGATGAAGTCTTGAACATTACACTAGATGAATGGGGATCATCTCTCCAGTTTGATCCTTATTATTATGTAAAATAAATTGGATTGGGTATGTATTACATTCAAGAAAATGATGCAATCATCCTAAATCTTGTAAAACAAGCTAATGATCTCCACGAAATGTGGTAATTGTTTCTTAATGGCTCAATAAGTAGGAATGGTGTAGGTGCAGGTATTATTTTAATATATCTATAAAAGGATAGTTATTTATATTATTTTAGACAATAGTTTAGTTACACTAATAATATAGATAAATATGAAGCAATGATATGAGGTCTCCATGTAGGTAAAGAGAAGATAATACAATCACTATGAGTATTTGGTGATAGTGAACTGATTATTCACCAAATAAGATCTAAAATCATAACCAAGACTAACTTGCTAAGATCTTACAAACATATGGTTTGGGAACTATTATAAGACTTCACCAATTTAAACATTTAAGTGATACCAAGAACACAAACTCAAGATACTAATCATATGGCCTCAATATGTTCCCAATATAACCTCCCTGAAGAGATAAGGAAAAATAACAACCAACATTTAAATTTGATAATGAGACCATCTAATATTGATAATGCAACCAATTGGGGAGTTTTTGATAGTGATCATCAAATTGTGAATTTTTTGAGAGAATAAGCTAAATTCTTAGGTAAAAATTAGTCAACACTCAAAGATCTTTATAGAGATAAAACCATTAAATTGAAGACAAAAAAAATAACCTTATGGGCCTTGTCACTTTGGAAGTTATCTTCAAATCTAATGATAAGCGAAAAGGTGAAAATAACAGTATCATAGTCAACGAAGAAGACTATGAACTAGTAGTCATTTTAGAGGGTTAAAAAATTGAAGATTAGAAAGGAATTTAATGTTTATAAAAAGAAGTATTTTATAGAAAATATATAAATAATTTAATGATAAATTCTCTTGGAGTTATAAATATATAAGGGAGTTTGACCCTAGCTTATCCCAATCTAGACACTAGAACTATAGTTCTAGATGTTGCACCGACACTTAGACCACACCTTGCCCCCCTCAAAACCACTTCAAAAACTTTCAACCACCAAACTTAGTAAAAATGATTAACCTATAGAATTTTACCTTTTCCATCTCAAATATCAATATTTACCTAACCATTGATAGTTAACCTTTAACTGCCTCAAGGGTTAATTCCCACTACAACTCCAGCTTGTTTTTTTATTTTAAGATGTTTGATCCATGTGCATAATTAATTCATGTTAAGGTTAAAACTAGATATCTTGTTAAATATCTTGTTCAACCTTTTTTCTCACCTCTCATTTAATTCTATATAAAGAGAGGAGGAGGAGGTGAAATAAGAGGAGAGATCATCAACAAAAATAGCAATCATCATTAGAGTCTTGTGCATCAAATCTCTTATGTAGCTGTTCTTTTCACTCTCGGTGAATTTAATAAGTCTTCCAACAAACTAGAAACCATGATAGAGATCAAAAGTGCTTCTGCTCATCAATCAATAACCAAGCTATCATCACTCTATTGAAACTAATATATGGTATACAATATATTTTTATCCACTCATCTGAATGTTCTTAAGACTAATAGTAAATATGAGTATCTATTTTCATTAATTAGTTATTTTATTTCTCTCCCCAACCCACTCTCCAATACTTCTTTACATCCTTCTTAGCCAAACTTATTTTCACCCAAGCCAAATTTGATAGTAACCATTGATGGTCACCTAACTAACAATGGTTTACCCATAAACCATTGATGTTTTCCTAACTATATATGGTCAGCTAACCTCCAATGGTATTACCCAACCATCGATGGTCACTTTATGTCAATTTATAATAGCAAGCTTATTTGACCTATCATACCCTAACCAAATCCAACTTTTTAACTTTCTTCCTGATCACATAACATCACCCTATTTTTTGAACCATATTTGATTTATTTAACATTAATATATAATCATTTATTTCTATAATTATTCAAATTCATCTCTTTTTAAGCACTTCTTGTATTTAATTTTAGTATCCTCTATTATTTATTCAGGTAAATTATCTTTCACTTTCATAAATAGATTATTTAAGTGTGAATTGATAGCCTCTAATGAATCTTATGCTTCTTAGATCTAATCCACACTAGGAAATCCAAACTACTATACAACTAATCAACCATTTCTTTAGTGTTTTCTTATTTGTAGGTCATCCTCCCAAGCCAAAAAGGAGTATCTACAATTGTTTTTAATTAATGTGCACACAACATATTAGGTTATACTAACTTCACCCTTATTTCATGTTTTACAACCTTCTTAGAAATATATTAAAAATTACATGAAACATTCTATCACTCCTGGTGGGATCCTTGAGTCATTTCTTTCGTTCATAGTTTCACCTTCTTCTTCTTGTTTTGTGCTCATATAATGAAATAAAAATATCATTTTGGGCTTAAAGTTGACTATGTACATTGTTTTCTTGATTATTTTAGATCACATAGCTTTATTAATCAAATGAATTAATCATATATTCACTCTTATCACACACGCAAGACTAAACCAATTACACTTAATTAAGCATAAAACCATTGAGATAAGGCCCAACTAGGATTTCATCACCTAAAGATAACCTTTCCTAGCTATCCTACTTGGATTTCATCCCCAAGGGGAAAATGAACTTAGTTCTCTAGCTCAGTAGAATATCTAGTAATTGGTATATCTTGGCTAAGGACTGAACACCTTTATCACTACAGTGTTTGAAGTTAGGGGGTAATCCCTAATATCAAGCCATATATTGATTTCCAACATAGATCACTTTGATATCCTAAATTACATAAAACCAACCATAGACATCTCGTATAGTACCCTTTCTACAAACCAAAGGTGTGTTACATAATTATTAAAGCCTAAGGCATAAGCCACAAGAGAGACTAAAAATAACCTTAGGATTTAAGATGCTTTAGTATGTGTTTCATTTCCTTGAATTTTCTTGTATTCTCTCTATTTGATTTGTGAGATTACTTGTATCTTCCTTTCTTCCCTTCTTTGCATGGTTTTAACTAGGAAACAACTAAAAAACCAAGCCAATCAAGATCCACCTCCTAATAATCCATCTTCTTCTTCTCCCTCATCCATGGAGTACATCTGAGATGCAGAGAGTTCTCTCTATCCTTCTTAAAGTCCTAATATCCCTCAGATGGTTACCTAAGGTGATGTGGATTTAACCACCTTTTTGGATAACAACCCCATATCTGTCCAACATTACCTTAACATCATATCCCATCATATTCCTACTTCAGTTTCACCTATTTACGCATCCTATGGTATGCCATCCCACCTTATGGGTAGAACCTCTATTTTTGACATTTATACCAAAATGAAGTAGTTTCCCAAGCATCTTTTTATTATAATAATCCCACCAATACCATCATCTAAAACAAATCCACCTAACAAACCAACACCCAAACACCTTCCACCCTAACCAATAACCCTTCTAGTATAGGAACCACCCAACCTTTGGATACTAGTATTATGTTTATTATGGGAGTACCCTCTACTAGTGTTACCACCATTCCTCTTGTTTCCATTCCACCTACATCCACTCCATTATAGGGCTTAGTAGTTTCCATACCTTATACCCTTACACCCATCAATACCAATGTTACCACCTATCCTCTACCTACCAACCCAAACATACCCCCTACCAAACCTATATTAATCCTTCAATAAGTTCCCATTGCACCAAACTTGAACAACATCCCTAACCCATAACGGTATGTACCTATAATTTCCACCCAACCACCTATCTCCACATATTCATATGTAGCATCATCCCAACAACCCATTTACATATACCAATATGTGATATCTTCTCAACCTCCAACCATTTATCCATATATTGTACATATCCAACCTTGGCAAAATTCACCTTACAACTTTGGAGGTGCACAAATTTAGATCACTCTAGTAAAGATGTTGATGGACAAAATCACTACTTTGGAGTCATTTGTTTCTAGTGGCCATAACCATTTATCATACAAACAAATTTATAATGAACTAATTCATCCATCCATCCCCATTTGACCTTATCCTCCTCAATGGGAACTTATATAATTCTCAAAATTTTAGAGCAAGGAAGACCATCAACAACATCTAAAATTGTTTAGGCATTCTTTCTATTTGATTACTTATAATGATGTTTTCCTTGTTTTCACCTTTCCCATGTCTATATTAGGTCTTACACTAGATTAGTATAGTGCTATTATAAAGTACCCATTTTATTCTTCATAACTAACTTAGACCTTTTTAGATCACTTTTCCATAAATGTCTCTAAGAAAGTTTTAATCACCGATCTTCACTCCATTTCAATTTCATGATGAGTCAATTTCTATCTTTATAGCCCATTAGAGTATATTGATAATTCAAATCTCTTTCTCTTTACCTCGACTTGATCTAATTTATCTCCTTGCTTATGCTTGTGAAAAACACATTCCCTAAACTTTTTAGGATGAGACTTTCAAGACCTTCGATGAAGATTTCACCATGGCATGAAAGTTATTAAATAGATCCATTGATAAGGGGAATTTAAAATTGAGAAAAAATAATTCCACATTTAAATAAATTGAGGCTCCCTCCTCAAAAACTAACAATCAAACCAAAAACCAAAAACAAGGGAACCATGAATGTGTTTGTCATTAAAACCCTTCTTCCATCAGTTGTTAACCAACCCAACTCCTCTAGTTCCTCTAATCAAAAAACTATAAATTCAAACTATAACAATCAAAAGAAATTTAATATACTAAGGGAGTCACATGATTCAATCTTAGAAATTTTTTTGATAGTTAATATCATAAAACTTCATCTGATAAAACCTCCACAACAATTTGATTCCTCTCATCCCATTCGTGGTTGGTATAAGGAGAATGAATTATGTGCCTTCCACTACATCATTGGACATGATGTTAGTAGGTTTAATACTTTCAAAAACATTATCCAAATTTTTATTATCAAGGTTAACTTATGTTACATAACCCAAAATCACCCCTAAATCAATCACTTGACATATTTATATAGCCATTCCATCGCCATGTCCCTTCTATGAACAATGAAAACAATCGAGTGTAATCCTCTCACAATCATGAGGTCCACACTGTTAACATGGTTCTTAGTGAAATCATTTTTGAGAAAATGATTTCCTAGACCACATTTCCTTCCCCTCCACTTATTGAGGTAGTGGAGTCACCTTCTGTTCATTTTGATACCAAAATAAATAAAACAACTGTTCCCCTTTCTTCACTTATTGAGGTAGTGGAGTTACCCACCTCTATTTAGGAAGACATACAAAAAGAGGCAGCCATTACCACCATATCGTTATCTTAAATAATAAAACAATCCACTCTTCCTTTTCAATTCATTTCTAAATAATAGATCACTCAACCTACCTCTCATATAGGAGACTCATCTTACCCAAACTTTGAGCCTTTAACTGAGGAAAAATATGAGGTAACCACTCCCCTCTCTCCTCCCACAGGTTTTTCCTTTGAGACAAATATCAAAGGGATAAAACCCATATATAAGCCCTTCTCTTAACTATTTCAAAACATGGAATACTTATCCCAACCCAATCTGGATCATGCAATATTTTGGCATCATCTTGGGCTTCTTTGCCCAACCAAGCAAGATCTCACAACCATGCCATTATCAACCTAACCTTCCACTTCCACTATTTAACCCACCATAACTCCATCCAAAATTCTATAAACCTCTACCCCTCAAGCCATATTTGAATCAACCAAGCCAACTCCACCTAAAATAGCCCAAGTAGCTTCCCTCATCACAACCACACCTATCAAAAATTTAGGCATGCTCCCTACTCAGAGCCTTGCTCACCAATCAATAAACTTATATTTAAGCCCATCAAGCCCACCAAAAAAATCCGAAACTAAACCAATATATAAAGTAATACCACTCAAGATCTCACAAACTAGAACTTTACCTCAGCTTTCCATATTTCCTTCTAGTTTGGGACCTCACCCTTACACCTTATTAATGAAACCAACCATCATAGACAAAACCTAAATCCAACTATCACTTTTAGTTACACCATCACTCCTAATTTAATCCTCACCCATTTTCATCAAACCATATATAACTAGAATGCCTACTCCTTAATCATCAACCCTAACACCTTTTACCTCCAAGCCATCTAACCCTAAGAAATATATACCACAACTATCCACCAAGAATTCTCCTTTATCCAAATATCCTACCATCAAACCTACTCCTAAAATGGCTTCTACCTTAGCTACCAAACCTAAGACCTCCATAGCCTTTCTACCTTTACTTGATTCCTACTCAGTGATCCTATAATAGTTGTTACAAACATATTTCTTAACCTTGATACTTATCAAAACATTTGACCCACATAGTCCTAAACCATTTATGTATAATGACAAATTAGTATGTTCATACCATAGAACACTTGGGCATGACATGGATAACTACAAGTATCTCTAAGTATTAATCCATAGGTTGTCTCATAATGATGACTTATTATTAGATGAGCCTCTTATGGCCCAACCACAGATCTAAGAACCAAGATCCATTAACCAACACTTACCTACTCCCAACTTTCATCTAGTGAGAAGGAAATGAAGTATCCCTCTATCATAAATCCTCACCAAATCCATATCATCCATGTGGTCACACTATCTCAAAACCAAAAAAAATATAAGGGAAAGGAAAAGGTGTCCATCCGATGGACATACCCTTCTTCTACCACCCAACCACTCAAATAATCCTAAAAATCCACACCTTCTCCCAAATCTAATATATCCATATTGGGTCCCTCTCAATCTAACCCTTGTAAAACAATCCAATGAGTTTTCAAATAGATTCACAAAAAAAAGGTGAAGATGAGTTCATATGAACTAATCAATACCTCTCCCCATCACTACCAAGCAATGATATAGGCTTTTCAATCCATAGAGGTTTAACCAAAAGACCCACAACATTTAGAATCCTTTATCAGAGCTATTTAGATTTCCAACCTTGTTACCTATAAGGATTAATAAATACCCTCCATCAATCTAGATGATTCATATCTTCCCCTCTTCATTATTATGTATATCAACCAAGCCCGCATCAAGAGGGTTATTATTGATGGGGGAACTAGCATCAACATTATGCCATCCCACACATATGACCAACTCAAATTACTAGATAATGTTATGTTGTAAACGTCAATGGTGCTCTAATCATTCAATAACACCATGGCCACAACTTTAGGAACTATTCTCCTTCACATTCATCTAGGATACCACATGATTCCTAAGCTCTTCAACATAGTATAAGGTGAGTTCTAGTACAATATTTTATTATGATGCCTTTGGATTCATTCCATGGGATATGAGTCATCCACCCTACACTAATGCATCAAATTTTAACATGAAGGTCAATTTTTTACCATAAAAGTTGACCCAAGTCCTTTTACATCATACAATATCATGTACCAACCAAATGATGTTCTCCTTCCTCCATCCAATAAACCTTCATAAAAAAAAGATGAATCCTCATCTTATTTTACCAATTAAGTATCCACTATTTCATCCATCCCTTTCACCCAAATCCCCACAATGGACCCTTTGGAATTAACCTTCTAATGTCTTTCATTACGGGAGTATCACCTTTTGATACTAGACATTTTTTCTACTCCCCAAGAGTATGGGAATATTGACAAACAACATAATTATGACCCCAATATTGGAGCCTTTATTATTTTTGGGCCCTCAACTTGTCAAACCAATTTCATCTAAGGGGGACTTGATAAACCCCTTGAAACTTTTTCCACCTCTTTTTCAGCTCGACTATTCACCTCTAGTTTCTCCAATCTAGATAAACTAGAGTTTGCCTAGAAATGTCTCTATAGGTGTGCTTATAAGAGATTTCATCAAGGTTGATATGAACATGGGACATATGAGTGTCTTCTAATAAATACCTAGAAACCTCATGAAAATCATGGCCATGGTTTCATTCCACCTAAAAATCAAACCAACTTGCTTCCCATTATCATCATTGATGAGGAAATTCCATCCTCACTATCCAATCTACCATCAACATCTGATGGATTTTGACATCATCCCATTATATACTTTTCCATAAACATGATGAGCTTCAGACCACTAACTTATCAAAAGGATTGGGCAACTATGACTATTCTTATGACTCATCTTAAGATGATAGGAGATGACTCTTTTACTATTAATACCATTTGATATTAGGATTATGATTCCATTATTTCCTATCTAGGTGTAGAATATTATTATATCCATAAGCCTCTTCCTCTTAATACTTCAACCATGATGAACAAATCCACCATAGATATCAACATAGGTACTCTAGCTAACCCACACATTGTCAAAATTATTCAATCATTAAATTGTGAGGAGCATCAGTATTTCCCCTCTTTCCTATGAGATCATATAATAAAATTTACTTGGTATTATAATGACATTTTAGGAATTGACCCCTCTATCACTACTCATAATATATTCACCAACCATGATGCCAAGCTAGCTAGGCAAAAACATCAATGCATATAACCTCATAGAGTCCTTCTCATCAAATAATAACTTAAACATCTCATTATTTTATCCAATTCTTGCACCCTGTAAGAGGTTTTTCAAGACTCTTCAATATCTAGCCAATATGTGAATACTTCTAGGTGTGTGGGGTACCTATAGTGGAAATAAACCTCTAGATTTTAAGGGATAATTCCCTAGATATGACCTGATGTGTTTATGCTACCAAAACTACCTATTATGGGTAAAAAGGGAGAGAAAGATACATAAATAAAACCTAAACTAGGAGGTGATACACCAAGATTTTCTTTCATTCATGCACTTGGAATTTTCATAATGAACTAAGACAACCAAACTAGCCTCAAAACCATTAATGGAGCTCCCTAACATTAGTATTTCTCATGAAGGAAATAACAACTCAAAAAATGAAGGAAAGTAAAGGGAAGGCCAGATATGACACTACCAAACTCATATACAATTCAAGATTCTATTGTAGTATCATACACTTCATGAAACCTATCAGGAGAGAAGTCATTTATAGCAACACATTCAAAGATTTCATGAAAATATGATGAACAAAATCTATACTTGACATTCAAGATGGATCACTTAAACACTTAGTGAAAATGGACTTATATTATAACCAAATTTATTCTCATTAGCTTAAGTACAAGTCAAGGTAAAAATTTTGTAGGGTTTAGACATGCCAAGAGTTGGAAATCCTCTTGCAAAGCCAAATGGCTTGCATTTATAAAATGTGAGAAAACAAAGTCCAATGAAAATAATGACAAATATAAAAGTTCTCCAATAAATTAAAAATCATGATAATGAGGTGTAATAGAGTTTCATAAAATACTATGGACATGTTTCCATCTTAAACCAAGCAACTCCCTCACATGTGGTGTAAGAACTCTTGAACTTTCCCTTGAAAACTACCTTCATCATTGGCCCCTCCTGAGCACTCCAAACAAGATTAGGGACAAGTGTAACATGTTAAATAATAATATGGGGTTATAATTAGGCCTTCAAATGCATTGGAGGTTTATTTTATCATTGATATTCTCTTATGCAAGCATAATCAATATCTGTTGCCATGATCACCCTCCATTAGGATTATATTGACAATTAACACTAGAAATATTTTCATATTTCTCAAATGATCAATAAAATATGTATTAAAACACCCATATAGGCACCTTATATTCTTATATCCTTCTGAAAAACATTAAAATACCTTTGAATTTAAGTTGCCACTCTTTCCACTATGTGATAACTCTTCTCATTCTTAACTGGCTAAAATGAGAAGCCTAATAGAGACACTTAGGACAATTTTTGATTTTTTTAAATGAAATGGGTAGTTAAATAAAGTCCATATATATAATATCAAGTTATTATAATCCTTTTATCATCTTTAAAACTTGAAAAACACAAGAAATTGTAAAAAAAACTAGTCCCCTGCTCCATCCATATTTATAATGATGGAGTTTCTACTTCTACTGTAGGAGTCTCTAGCGAGACTGATGGAGTCCATACTTTTTATTATTCATTAAACATATATAAAATACCCATACAGACATGAAATATTCAAGTGGAAATCATGGATAAGGTCAAAAATGCACATGACCCGCAATTTGGGTTTTAGGCTTAAGGATTTCCTTCATGCATGACTGTAACCCTTCTTGGTTAGATCATAATTATTTATTTAAAAGTTTATATAAAAAAATTATATTTTTTTTATGTGTTTTATATCTTCTCCAATCATCATTTAATCTTTTCTTGCCTTTTGGTTCATCATTTCACCACTTTTCTCAAAACTGCCATCTCCATGCATGGTAAAACTATCCCTACTCTAAGATAAAATAGAGAATTTTTTCACTATTATTATTGTAAAATTTATTATGTTATAATCTTACTTATCCACAAAGGTTTATAATTACCAAAAATCAACCCTCAACTCCAATATTTAGAACTCCATCTAACACAATTTCCAAGGTAGACTTTCCTTAAGAAGGTTGTGTAGGGTAGCCAAGGTATAACTTGTTATTTGTCTTTGATAAGGTTATATTTTTATTTTGTATCCTTTTATTATTTTAATTAAGTTATTTTTTTCAATATATAATCCTTATTCAATCACTTTCCAAATGTGATTCTTGCTAGAACTTTCATATACCCTGTTTAGTTAAACTAAGCTTCATACTAGTGATGGACTAAAACTATAACTCTCTACCTATAGGTTAATTTTGAAATTTTATACCATTTTATGAGGATATTTTATGTATTATATGATCTCAATAGGTTAATATTAATTTTTTTGGTCCAAATTCAATCCATAAAGTCCTTTTTAGTACAAGGAAAACTCACTTTGACTTTACTATCTTTGTACTCTATTTGACTATGTTTGTGTGTTTTTAGGCTTGTAAATATATCTTGAGTTATGTTCTAAAACATTACATAAATATTATAATCAATTTTTAACATCAACTCCTCAACTATCTGACTATACCTGACTGAGACAACCTATTTACGATCTCTACAGGTGAAAGTTTCCATTGTGAAAACTACTTATAGGTGATTTAGGTTTGTTTCAGGTCTTAAACTAATCATAAAATATCCTTATGATGTTTCCAATATCCTTATATATATATATATATACATATATATATATATATATACATATATATATACATATATATATATACATATATATATATATATACATATATATATACATACATATATATATATACATATATATATACATATATATATATATATATATATATATATATATATATATATATATATCATCCAAGACTTCCTCTTTCTCCAAGACCTTCTACTAGTCCTATAGTTGACTATGTTTCTTGAAATCTATGCCAACTATAGACATACTTCCCATGAAGTATAGAATTTAAATTAGTGTTGGAGGATTACCTCAAAATTAAACATGAAATTTATATATATATATATATATATATATATATATATATATATATATATATATATATATATATATATATATACATATATACATACATACATATGTACATACATACATACACACATACACACACACACATGCACACACACACACACACACACACACACACACACACATGTATACACACACACACACATGTATATGTGTGTGTGTGTGTGTATGTGTATATGTGTGTGTATGTATGTGTGTGTGTATATGTATATATATGTGTATATATATATATATATATGTATATATATATATATATATATATATGTATATATATGTATATATATATATATATGTATATATATACATATATACATATATATACATATATATATATGTATATATATGTACATATATATATATGTATATATATATATGTATGTATGTATGTATATATATATATATGTATATATATACCTCTGTCTCCAAGACCTTCAACTAGTCCTATAGCTGACTATGTTTCTTGAACTCTAGGCCAACTGTAGACATACTTCCCATGAAGTATAGCATTTAAATTAGTGTTAGAGGATTAAATTGAAATTAAACATGAAAATTTTGACTCTATTCATATTATAAAACGTCATAAAACATTTAATACTTTCTCATGCATTAATGAACACTTTCTTGTTTCAATTTGATAAGACTACGAACCAGCTATAGGTGCTCATTGGATTGTGTATGGATATGGGTTAAGTATGGGATGGTCTCAAAAAATAAATTTTATCTAGATTAATTTGGTTATAACTTTCCTTTTCTTTCATAAATTTTTCATTTCATGCTTGGAATGTCATTCAAGATATCAAAATAAGTGCATTCCTCTCTTTGTGCCTATAGATATCATTGCAACATTTTAGTGTGTTTGCAAGCACATTCAGGCATCTAAATGACTGCCTTCTCTTTAATTTTATATCTCTAATCTTTAAACATTAAATATACTATGATAGGAATGCAATATCAAACTATAACCATGTTTTTTATACTCCTGTACCTCCACCAAGGAAAAAACATCTTGAGGAACACTATTTTGGCAAATTTGAAAACACAACCCCAATTTGCTCAACATTAAAAATGAGTCTTCTTGATTATTATAATGAATCCAAAACACTTTAAAATGCTTATAATTTCAAATTAATCTTCTTAAGATCATGAAAGCACCTTGAAATGCTAAAAAAACACACTTTTACATGACTCCAAGAAGTTCAGGCCATATAAGTACTATAAGTGGTGTTTTGGTGCAATTTAGTGCTCTCTTACTTGAATGAGACTTGTAAAAGTTGTTTTAGGATGCCATAATGGAGATTTATCTTTCAACTTGATAGATAATGCTTAGGAAATCGATATACCACTTCCTCTACTCCTATAGCTTGAAAGTTGGTTTTCAAGTAAGAAACTAGCTTTCTCTTCATATGATGATATGAATATGTTATGATTGATGATTCCACCATAGAGAGGGAATAATATCTAATCTGAAAAACACATGCCAAAACCACAAAGATCAAACCATTTCTGAGTTCAAGCAATTTGGATAAATCTAGACCCTAAATTTTTGCATAGGTAGCTTTGAAGACTGAACCTTCTTAATGATGGTTCATAAAGGAGGAGGCACAAATATACAAAAAAAACTCACTAAACAGAATCTACCTCATTATAATAGCATTCCCCAGAGCCATTTCTCTCATCTTATCTTATACAACTTGTGGTGAGTGAAAGTCTTTGATTAGTTTTGACCCTTTCAAGGAGTAATCAGGAAGAAAAGGTGAAATTTTTAATTTTTGGAGCTAATAAAACAATCAAATCATGAAAGTGAGTATGGGGAAGATCAAGAGACATCTAAAAAGTGCCTTCACCTAAGAAAATCCATACAAGTCCATTCAATTGGCTAAAACATCCATTTCTCAAGTTTTTTCTTGATTTTAATTTGTGCCTACAGACTTGGTCAATTAAAAAAAGTTATTTAAGACCCCTTATGACACATGGAGCATGAACATCACCCTTTTAGACTTGTAGAATTCTCAAGAAACATGTATAAAATATTAAATCCCCATTTTTGACCTTTGAAAAGGCCTAAAGTGTTATGGAACACTAATGCAAAGAGTGACCAAGGCTAATATAACATTTATTGGAATTAAATGGCCTATGAAACACTTCATGACAAATTTTTTACCTATGGGTTTGACTCATTTGAATGGGGGATAAAAATGGTCAACATTCTTGGCAATTCATAGGGGTGACATGCTTTTTATTCCTAGGACCAGTTGCTTTACACTTCCATTAGGCATAGAGTCATGAATATGGACACTCTAACTACCTTGGAAGGTTATTTAACTCGAGTAAAATAATCTAGTTGACCCACACACACAAAATCATAGACACACATAGAATAAGAAAGTGAAAAAACATCTTGTGTTTCAAGAGAACTTAAGGAACACAACATCAAATTGAAACAAAACCAAACTAAACACACACTATCCTGAAAGAATCTCTCCCTCTTGGATGAAAGGGAAAGTATGAAACTCTGATTACATCATATAATGAAGGGATACATGGAACATGTTTCCATTTGAACATTGTCATGGAAGCCTTCATCTTTCTCATGGTGTTTGCCAATCTTCTTGGCATGGATTTTAATACAACTGAGACAACTTCAAACAAATCACATATAAAAATGAATTATTATTTCACTTCAAATACATAAAATTATTCATAATACTCATTATTTACTACATGATCCAATTATGCCTTACCAAAGTATGTTTCTTGGCTCCCCATGATGTCTTGAGAATGGACAAGTGGTTTGTTAGTTGCAAGTCCTTCAAACTCATCAAGGAGCTTAGTGTAATCTTCCAAATATTTATCATTGTATCTCATTGAGACTCCTTGGTGTATTTTATCATATAATTAGCCTTCAACCTGGAAAATTTATTCAGTTTCTTGTAGAAACTCAATCTAATACAACCATTCTTTGTCATCTCTCACATCAAGGATCACCTCTTCCTCATGAACTTCTTCTTCAAACACCTCATCTTGATCATTGGTCATATGGTCCACTCCAATTCTATCCCCATCCATCTTATGACTAGCTATAAATTAATTTAAGTCTTATTTCTCTTGGTTAAATAAGGGTGAATTAAGTTTGATATCACCAAGTGGAGTTCTAATCATAAATTCTTCTTCATCATTACTTGTGTCATCCTCTTGCTCTACTACAAATTGAATTTGTTCCTACTTTGATGTTTTCCTTAAAAGAGTTTATTCTTCAAGAAGATATGGGGTGGGAGGATGTAAAATGGATGAATGATATAAATAAATAATGTAAGTTATAGTGAGAGGCTCATGAATGGATATGGAAGAAAGAGAAAGTTCTTAACATGAATCTTGGATAGAAATAAGGATTTGTTGATTAAGGGCACATCACTTCCTTCCATAACCACCTCATGATTTTCATCATTTTGTTGGACTTTTCCTTTAACTTATTTCTTTCCACAAGACTTCATAGTTTGGTCCCAAGTTGGAAGCTTGGAACTAGTAGGCTCCTTTAAGGATTGAATATGTTCTCCTTAAGGGAGAGGAATGGTGGAAGAGAAATATATAGGTTTATAGGTTGGTGATGGAGTGTGATGTTCATGGATGGGCATGGAGATGGGTGAAACTTCTTGAATGGGATCTTAAGGGAGAGGTAAGATAGGATGACTAATAGGAAGGAGATATTATTCATACAATATTTCATCATCCTCCTCATTTTCTTAAGGCTCTTTATAGATTTTTGGATATTTTTTTAAAGTTGTAATTTTTTCCATAGCCTCTTGTGTTTACCAACTCTCTAACCTATCAATCAACTATTGAAAATCCTCTCTTTCTATAGATAATCCTTCTCTAATGACATATTTATTCTCTTTATAAACATACCCCCACATGTCCTTTAACAATCAAATAGAAACACTTAACCAATCCAAAAACCACCAAGAGTTTCATCACAACACTTATCTAGCACACTCATATGCTTTTCCAATTTCAAAAACTTTGGCATAACTGCCCACACATTTTGAGAATGAGAGGAGTAGTAAGCTTAGTGAAAGTGATTGGATTGTTTAATTTCTTCAAGCAAGGTTCTCAAAGATTTATATTTTTCCTCCTAATTAATGGTTTTGCTTGACTCATCATGACAATACTGAGGTGAATAGGGGCCATTTGGCTAGTCAATAATATTAACTCATTAGAAAAGGGGCTAGGTTGACCATACAACTGCCATGACTCATAAGGAGTATGGTATTATTGAAAGGACTATTGAAAAGGATAAAAAGGATCATAAGAAGGTTGATAGGGAGGTGTATGGTAAAGATTATCCTCATATCCATCCATATCAACTTCATAAGTCACATGAAGAGACAAAAATTGAAAAAAATCTTCAACAATGGATAATTAAGCTACTTACAACCATTAATTCATTTAGAATCACCATTGGTGCTTGCTTAGATGATTCCAAACACTAATAAGAGATAAGACACACCAACAATCTTCCCACTATATGGACCTTGTCCACTAGGTTTGATAAAACTATTATCTCCAAATATTTCACCCTAGAAGAGGTTGTTCAAGCCTTTTCAATATTTGGCCAACATGGTAATACTTCTAGGTGTGTGGGGCACCTATAGTGGAAGTAAACCTCTAGATTTTAAGGGCTAGTTTACTAGATATGACCTAATGTGCTTATACTACTTAAAATACTTATTATGGGTTAAAAGTGAGAGAAATATACCAGAATAAAACATAAACTAGGAGGTGATACACCAAGAGTTTCTTCCATTCATGCACTTGGAATTTGCATAATGAACTAAGACAACCACACTAACCTCGACACCTTTAATGGAGCTCCTTAGCATTAGTGTTTCTCATGAAGTAAAATTATGATTAAAAAAATAAAGGAAAGTGAAGGGAAGGTTAGATATGATAGTACCAAACTAATATACACTTTAATATTCTATTTCATTAGCATACAATTCATGAAACTTGTTAGGAGAGAAGTCATTGGCAACAACTCATTCAAGGATTGCATTAAAATAAGATAAACTCAATCTATACTTGAAATTCAAGATGGATCACTTCAAAACATAGTAACAATGGACTTACAGTATAACCATAACTCTTCTCATTTGATTAAGTATAAATCAAGGTACAATTTTTGCAGGTTTTAGCCATGCCAAGAGTTGGAAATCGTCTTACAAATCCAAAATGGCTTGCATTTATAGAATGTAAGAAAAGATAGAGAAAAGAAAAGTCTAAAGAACACAAGGATAGGTGTAAAATTTCTCCCATAAATTAAAAATCATGATAATGAGGTGTAACAGAGGTCAAGTAATTGATGTTGACATGTGTCCATCTCAAACCAAGCAACTCCTTCACATGTGGCATAGGAACTCTTCCACTTTCCCTTGAAAACTACCTTCATCATTGGCCCCCCTTGAGAACTCTAAGGAATATTAGGGACAAGTTAAAAATTTTAAATAATAATAGGGGGTTATAATAAGGCCTTCACATGCATTGTAATTTTATTTGATCATTGATATTCTCTTACACAAGCACAATTATTATCTACTATGATGATCACCCTCTATTAGGCTTGTTTTGACAATTAACACTAGATATATTTTAATATTTCTCAACTAATCCATAAAATATGTGTTATAACACCTGTATAGTCACCTCATATGCTGATATCCATCCAAAAAACCATAAAATACCTTTGAATTTGAGTTGCCACTCTTTCCACTATGTGATCACTCTTGTCATTCTGGACTGGCTGAAATGAGAAGCCTAATAGAGACACTTAGGACACTTTATATATTTTTTAAATGAAATGGAGAGTTATTAAAGTCTATAAATATCATCTCAAGTTATTATCATCCTTTATTCATCTTAAAAACTTTAAAAACACAAGAAATTGGTACCCTATTCTATCCATAGTTATATTGATGGAGTCTATAGTTCTATTGTAGGAGTCTATATCTATACTAGTGGAGTACATATTATTTTTATGGATTTAAAATCTTTAAAATAACTCTATAATCATGAAATATTAAACTAGAAATCATGGATAAGGTTAAAAATACACATGACCCTCAATTTGGCTTTTACGCTTAAGTGTTTCCTTCATGCATGACTATAACCATTCTTGGTTAGAGCATATTTATTGATTTAAAATATTATATAAATTAATTTTTTTTTTAAATATTTTTTTAGGTATATTACATCATATAAAATAATAATTTGAGATTTTCTTGCCTTTTGGTTCATCATTTCACCAATTTTCTCAATACTACCATCTTCATGCATGGTAAAACTGCCCCTAATATGAGACAAAACATAGAGGGTTTTCACTATTATTATTATAAAATTTATTATTTTATAATCCTATTTAACCCATAAGCATACTCTATACCAAAAATAAACCCTCAACTCCAATATTTAAAATTCCATCTAACACCATTTCCAAGGCAGACTTTCTTTAAGCAGGTTGTGTAGGGTATGGAAGGTATAACTTGTTCTATGAATTTTATAAAGTTATATTTATATTTTTAATAATTTAATTAAGTTAAATATGTCATTTTTTTCAATATATAATCCTTATTTAATAACTTCCCAAATGTGATTCTTGTTATAACCTTCATATACCCTATTTGGTTAAACTAAGCTTCATAGTAGTGATGGATTGAGACAAACTAAAACTTTCAGCCTATAGGTTAATTTTGAAATTTTAAACCCTTTTATGAGGTGTTTTTAGGTCTTATATGATCTTCCTAGATCACTCTTCATTTTTATAGGCCAAATTCCACCCATACAGTCCTTTCTAGTATAAGGAGAAACCACTTTGACTTTACTACATGTGTACCCTATTTGACTATGTTTGTGTGTTTGTAGGCATGGAAATAGATCTTAAGTGATTTTTTAAAATATTAAATAAAAATTATAATCTATTTATATCATCAAATTCTCAATTATCTAACTATTCCTAACTGAGACAACCTATTTATGATCTTTATAGGTGAAAGTTTGCTCTGTGAAACCTACTTTTAGGTGATTTAGGTTTATTTTAGGTCTTAAAATCATCATAAAAACTCATTATTATGTTTTCAAGATCCTTATATGAATATATATATCATCCAATACTTCCTTTAGTTCTCCAAAACCTTCAACATGTCTTATAGTTGATTGTATTTCTTGAACTCTAGGCCTATTGTAGACATACTTGCCATGAAGTTTAGCATTGAAATTAGTTTTGGAGGATTCCATTAAAATTAAAAAGTCCATTTTTACTCTATTAATATTCATAAAACATCATAAACCATTTAATACCTTCTCATGCCTTAATGAGCACTTTCTAGTTTCAACTTGATAAGACTATAAACTAGTTGTAGGTGCTCATTAAACTCTATACAGATAGTGATTCAGTACATGATGGTCTCAAAACATCCATTTTATATATATGGCTTTCATTATAACCTACCTTGTCATTTTTAACTTTTTAATTTCATTCTTGGATCTTCATTCAAGATTTCAAAAGAAGGTCATTCCTCTCTTTGTGCCTAAAGATATCATTACAACATTTTAGTGTGTTTGCAAGCACCTTCAGGCATCCAAATGATTGCCTTATATTTATTATTATATGTATAATCATTTTACATTAATTATCCTATGATATGACTAAAATATCTAACTATACCCATGATTCATAGAATCCTGTACTCCACCATGAAAACCACAAAAAATATTGAGGATCACTATTTTGGCCAATTTGAGAACATAGCCCCAATTTGATCAACTTTGAAAATGAGTCTTATTGATACTTATAATGACTCTAAAACACTTAAAAATGCTTATAATTTCAAATTAAACTTGTTAAATTCATGAAATCACCTTGAAATGCTAAAAAATCACACTTTTATATGACCCCAAGAAGTGCAGGCTGTACAAGTGTTATAAGTGGTGTTTTGGTGAAATTTTGTACTATATTGATTGGATGGGAGTTTAAAAAAATTTTGAGGATTCCACCATGGATATTTATATTTAAAAATGCTAGATAATGCTTAAGAAATCCACAAACCACTTCATCTACTCCTTTAGCCTGCAAATTCATTTTCAAGAAGAAATTATCTTTCTCTTGATATGAAAATATAAATATGCTATGATTTATGATTAAAAAATGGATAGGGATTAATAATAGCTTCAAACCACATGCCAAAAGCACATAGATCTATCCATTTCTGGGTTCAATCAATTTGGATAAATTTGGACCCTGTTTGGTTGCATAGGTAGCTTTGAAGACTAAACCTTCTTAGTAGTGGTTCATAAAGGAGGAGGCACCAATATATAAAATACATTAACTAAATGGTATATAACTCATTATAATAGTATTCCTTAGAGCCATTTCTCCTAACTTAGCTTGTATGGCCTATGGTGACTGAACGTCTTTGACTAGTTTTGACCCTTTCAAGGAGCAATGGGGAAGAAAAGGTTAAATTTTTAATTTATGAAGATAAAAAAATAATATAATCATGGAAGTATTAGTAAGATCAAGATACATCCCTAAAGTTCCTTCACCTAAAAGAATCTATATAATTCTGTATAAGTGGTTAAAAACTCTATTTTTCAAGTGTTTTCTTGATTTTATATTGTGCCTACAAAATTTGTCAGTTAAAAAAAGTTATATAAGACCCCTTAGGACACATGGAACATTAAATAGACATTTTAGACTTTCAAAATTCTCAAAAAACCTATACAAAGCATTAAATTCCCATTTTTGACCTTTGAAAAGACCCAAAGTGGCATGGAACACTAATGCAAAGAGTGACCAAGGCTAATATAACATTTATTGGAATTAAATGCACTATGAAACAATTCATGAATTTTTTTTTACCTGTGGGGTTGACTAATTTTGACTGGGGGTAAAAATGGTGAACACTCATATATGTCAATTTCATTTAACCCATTGATTATCCCCAATGGGTCTCAAATGTTGTCCATATCACCAAAGCCATAGGGGCACTTTTGATTTGTGTATACTTTCATTACCTTATTCTTGATTATTGAAAGGATGAATTTTGTTTGCCAAGTATTTACCAACTTGTTGATCTTATAGTAAGCCATGAAATATTATCTCGTACAGATGTGTTCTTTGGTTACAACTAGATCTTAATTACGCATAAAGATCAACAAAAAACCACATTTATCACCCCATGGGTAATGTTTTTCTATATGGTCATGCCTTTTGGTCTAAAAAATGTTGGTGCAACTTACCATTACACCATAACCTATATCTTTCATGACTTTATTCACAAAATCGTAGAAGACTATGTCAATGACCTTCTTTGGAAATCCAAATGTCATAAAGATCACTTGGTCATTCTCAAGATTATCTTTGAACACCTCATCCATTACCATGTTTACCTTAACCCCAAAAAGTGTATTTTTGGGGTCTTTTCAAGAAAGTTCCTTATCTTTATCATCTCCCTTTGAGGAATTGAAGTTGATACTACCAAAATCAAAGAAATCCTCGACATGCCTCCTCCCACCCACCTTAAGCAACTATGCAGCTTGTAGGGGAAGCTCTAATCTATTCATCAATTTATCTCTTATCTCTCTAATTGATGCCAACCTTTCCATTTTGAAAAAATATGTATCTTTTAAGTGAAATAATGATTATCAAAAGGACTTTGATTCACTTAAAGAGTACGTTCTATCTCCATCCATCCTAATTCCTCACAAAAAAGATCAACATTTTTACCCTTATATTTCCACCATCGACCAATCCATAGGGGTAATGCTAGCCCATCAAGTTGACTAGCATAAAGAGATATCCATCTACTACATAAGCCATACACTTATAGAATATAAGACTTGGTATACCCATAAAAAAAACTTTTCCCCACTTTGGTCTTCATTGCTATAAAATTTCATCACTACCTTCTCAACCACAAGACATATGTCATAACCAATAGTGACCCATTCAAGTATATGCACTCCAAGCCATACTAAAAATATCATATGTATAAGTGGATCATGTTCTTAGCTGAGTTTAACCTTGAGTTCCTTCAATAAAAATTAATAAAAGGGAAAGTCGTCACTAACCAATTAGTCAAATCACCTTTAGGAGATGACTAACCTCCTTCCCTTGAGTTTCCTAATGAGTCCCTCACCACCCTTTCTCAAGATGACATCACCTATCAGATGACCATGTTCTTCAATGGTCAAAATGTCAACATAGTGGGGGAGACAATATCATGCTTATTCATCTTGATGTTGATCCACTTCCTTTATCCTTGAAACTTGATTTTGATTATACCAATAATATGGCTAAGTATGAAGCCCTAGTGATAGGTCTGTAAACCAATTTAGCCTTAGGAGTCAAAATAATCAGTATCCTTGGTGAATCCCAACTTATGGTTAATTAAATAAACAACTCTTACCAATGTAAGAGTGATGTTTTGAAATAGTATAAAAAAATAACTATTATACTCTTAGCATCATTTGAATATTACCTTATCCAATCCTGTCCATGCTCTATGAATAAGTTTCTAGATATGATGGCTTTTCTCACTTCCTAGATCCCTCCCCACCTTCTACCTCTATGATAAATAACATTATACATTATCATACCTAGCCATCTTATATCAAATCAGAGTCTCCAATCATATTTGATGTGGAAGAGGCCCAACCTGACCTTTGGTATAAGTAGATCTTTGATTATCTCAACCTCACCATATCACCTTCCAATATATATATGAATGGCTAAAGAGCATTCATATAGGGTACCACTCATTACACCATAGTATGGGGATTCATTTATAAACATGGATTTGATGGCCTTCTCTTCTATTTCCTATGCAATCATGAAGCTTCCCATGCTATCAAGGAAATGTATGATGGGATTTGTGGAGGTCAATTTACTTGTCTAGCTATCTCTAAATACATCCCTCAGCTTGGCTATTATTATCCCACCCTTAACTAAGATTATTTTGATTATGTTAATAAATGTGTTCAATGTCAACATCACACTAATATACATCATGAACCTAGCCATAGTCTCAATTCTCTAAGTATTTCTATCCCTTCTCTCAATGGGTTCTAGATCATATTGTTTAAATTAATCCCCATTCTTCATAGTGACATCATTATATCATCAATCCAACATAATATTTCACCAAATGGGTAGATGTTATTCCTATCATCTCAACCAAAGCTTAAAATATTGTCAATTTTATCAACCATCACATTATTTATCATTATGGTGTTCTTCATAAAATAATCATCGAAAATGGTAAATATTTTAAGAACAACAAGTCTAAGGTATTTGTGACATATTTTGTATCAAGTTAAGTTTCTCATCCCCTTATCATCCATAATAAAATGGATAGGCTGAAGCTTCTAACAAAACACTCAACAACATGTTAACTAAAATGTTTAATGTATTTGGTTAGGTTCTACTACTTTCTCTCTTGTGTTTGAAGAAGAGGTTATCTTAAATCTCAAAGTCCAAATTCCCTCTCTTCACACATTCTTACAAGATTTCATTTCTGAGGGCAATTATCATTAAGAACACATAGCCTAGCTTGAGCTACTTGATGAATATCATTTAGTCACAGTTACCCATATTTTTATCTATCAATAATGCATCAAGCATGATTATAAAAAACACCTCTAAGTATGATAATTCAATATCAAAGACCTCATCCTAAAGGAAAATCAAAATGTCACTAATATATGGAAAATAAAGTGGGGCAAGTTTGTTTTCAATTGGCTTGGAATTTATATCATAATGCACAAGTATGGATTGGGAACTTATCGTTTATCCTCTATTGAAGGGAAGCAAGAACCTGAGCCCCTCAATGCTTTTCATCTGCATCCTTTATTTTATTAAACAAGAATGAATTCACCTTGTGTCTACCTTAAGATAATCCCTTGTTTTCACTCACATGCATCTCCTTATTTTAAGGACAACCAATTAAATCTGAATCATGTGATTATTAGTTAGATCCTTTACCTAATATTGAACATGGGTACCACATCTCTATCCATGGCAAGGTTCTCATGTTACTTTCTATCCCTTTCTAGGATGGATTCCCATGGTTATTATCATTTAAACTTATTTTACTCATCGTCAACCTTATTGTGCTTTATTTCTACATTCATAAACGTGAACCTTTAAAGATTATATAATCAAATCCACTTCAATAGAAAAAACCAAAAAAAAAATTAAGCAAATCAAAACACAAGAAAAAAACATCATACATTATATGGGTCATTCCAAGCATTCATAGACTATTCCCTTAAAGGAAACCTACCAAAACCAATAAAAATTGCTCAAAGTAAGGTAGACTATTTCCTTGAAGGATAGCTATCAAAAGGCTGAAATAAATCCCATAAACTTAGACCATTCTATTGAAGGATGGCTAATTAAAGCATTTATCAAAGCATAACTATTCCTAGGAAGTTTCACACATTGATAAAGTTCCTAATCAAAATACCCATTATTTAAACTAGACAAATCACAAATATTTTTGGATGTTGTATTTGGCTATCATAATTAGACTTCCCACATTGATCAGTCTATACCCTATATGACATTAACTTATTTATACTAGCTCTTTGGTAACTTATAGAAGAGGCATGCTAGTCCCACAAGAAGGTTTCATCATCATCCACCTCCCCTTTATACTCTCTATAAGCAGGGTATTTTTTTAGCTTACTTGACACTGGGTGGTAAACAATGTTTTTAACTATTTAATGAACATTAATATGAATAATTCAAAGGGATTATGTTTATAAGCCAATCTACCTTAAGTTTGTCTCAGTCTTTTCCAATGATGAAGCATCATGCCTTCTTCTTATTTCTCTCATATGTAATTATTGATACATTCATTAAGATTTTTGTCTTTTTATTGTCCTATCTTTTCTCACATTTAGTTTCTTTATCCAACCTAATCTTTGTGTCTTAATATTACTTCACCTTCATCTAAAAAAATGTAGTTCATTCAAAACATTTAACTACCAACCATGTGTTTTATTTAGTGATGACCTTTAAACCTTATTCATTTAATTTATTTTAATCACAAGAATATTTTAATGAATTAAATATCTCATACATCAAACATAATCTAGTGATAAATCACATCAAATAACCATTTATCATATCTACCATAATTTAATCATACATCAAAAATGAACGAGTCATTCACATATGTTATCCACCACATGTCTAATATAGATAAGGAAGTGTCGACTCATTAATTTAAAGATTCAACAAGATCATCATGAACATCATCATATCAACATCATAACCATAACTACAACATGAACATAGTCATCCACAACCATGACAATAATCACAAACATCATAGCCATGTCTGATAAAATATAACATGCTAAAAATCATCACATAAACAACATCCATCAGATATCAACATCATCATAAGAATACATCATAAAAATAGTCACCAATAAACCATAAACACATCATAATAATCATTATATCATAAACAACATCCATCAATATCAAATATAATCATGAGGATAAATTAAATAGCCATATCATCACATGCCTAGCTAGGTGATCACACATAAACCATAACATCATAATCATCATAACATCACATCATCATATAAACAACATCATATCCATAACCATCAACAAAAAAAATAAAAAATGATCACATCTATATATCATGAAATCATAAATAATCATCATAAATACAATCATGTACATGTCTCTCAATAGGGTATATACATCTCACTACATCAGCTCATAGAATTATATCAAAATCATATAATACATCACAATATAAGGTCTCATATGTGTCTAAAACCCTAGAATGCCATTGACTCTTAGAGCCTACCCATCTCTGTATCCTACCTATCCACCTGTAGATGCAACCCACTAACCTAGTGTCACATTACTGGCCCCTTTGGTGATCGCTAGTTATAATCACCCCATATGGGCTCATCTAGAAGATGTGTGAAAACTATGGCCTCATAATAAATTATATCCTCCTTTTTTCTACATATCTCACCATATAAATATTACTTGGTGGTCTTGTGTGTGTTAATACTCACCCTTGTACCTTCGTGAGAGAATCCCTCTCCTATGTAATAGTAACTAGCTGAGCTCTATCCTTATCCCTCTCCCTAGTAATATTTTCCACATGGCCTTGTGATGCATCCCTCACCTAGGTCACTAGTGCTAAGGATGCTTATGATATGTCTAGTGTCACCCATTCCTAGTCCCTCTCAACAATTAGTGCATGTCTATCTATGGCATCCTAATGTTTTTAATCACAACCCCCATGTCTATTTCCATAACCATGTCATGATGCCCATCATCAACTCCAATAATGGTTGCATTTTACTGAACCTAAAACCATGTAGAGTGGTCATCAGTGACACCCACATCATCAACATCAACCCTCACTAGTAGCTCTTTATGATCAATAAATGCATCCTTTGGCTCTAGTACATGCAATAAGAACTCTACATCCTCCCTCTCATTTTGCATAAATTTCCTTAGGATATCTTGGATGAGCCCAAACTATATCCTCACCATATCAAAAGGGATGAGATCCACTACATGGTCTCACCTCCCAAAAACCCACCTATAGTTCTATAATGATATAGTATGTCTGGCATAGCTCACCCATGCTATAAATCTAACATATGGGTGCCAAATGACCTCACCCTTGAAAAGTGCCTTTAATCAATATCTATACCAATATAGGTTAAGGATCCTCTCCTTAGTTGAGTGAATACGTAATCATCTCTCCATCACAAGTAACTAACCCTAAAATCCACATGAACAAAAATATACCATAGTAGTCCCCCTGGTCTCAGTACCCTGATGTTCTCATATGCCCAAAAATGTAGCATAAAACCAATGATGATTCTATATCTCCTTTGGGCATTCTATCTCCATAGTTATTAATAGATTTGCACTAATAATATAGGTTCCCATGTAAATACCATATGATATAACCACATCTCCATAAGAAACTCCAAGAATAAGTACAAAAATATCTCACATCTTGAATTCAGTAGTTTGTAACATGTAACAACTATCATCATCATCATCATCATCATGAATAGCCACCTAATGTCCCTATCTTGGTGATACAAAGGTGTGTAGTGAAATTCTATTTAATTCCAACTTGAAAGCATGAGGTCCTCTCTATCTAGGTGATCTATATGTCCATTCCATTTATCACTACTAATATGCTATATCAGCTCACCCTATATTAGTATCTACACTATCTAGTGGATGTCCTATGACAAATAGTGATCTTACCAATCAAAATTTGGAATGTGTTAGTGGTAGGATCACATCTCTTAATGATTTCCACTAATATAATTATATCCCAAGGTATGTGATGATAATACCTCATGCCTCCTAACCCCACCTTGGCTATATGAACCCAATCTACGTCAGTCATCCCTTGGCATACCTCATCAAGGATCTAAGACACTTGATCACACATTTGCAATTGGTACAACACCTAAAAGGTTCATTATACTAGTACATTGGATTACCTAGTCTATCAAACTATGCCTATGAATTCTACCTCTTACACTTACACCCTACCTTAACCTACTCATCTCAAATACAAAAACTATGCCTAATCTAACTATACCTAAGACTTACCTTTAAAATAACCCATTCTACCTTGTCTCATCCACATAACTACTAATCATGACCCTTTTCTAAACAAACCCTTAAAATATTTTTTATCTATAACTTTCATAACCTTTTTAAATTCACCCAAACCCTACTTGATAAACCAAAATTTACATCATTTATCGACCATCAAAAATTGAGTATCGATCAATGATGGTTCCTCTAGGAACCATCTCTGATCAACCATCAAATGTCAATAATTAGGTCAATAACTACTGATGTTTTATAGATTGGATACTTGATAGTCATCTATCAACCAACAACATTTGATAACAACCATTTATGGTCACTATGTGGTGACTACTAGTAAATAAATCCTAACCCTGACATGTTAATCTATCAAAAACATCAAGCATATCAATTAAAAACTTGTCTAAATCCATTTTACCCTCCCCTACCTACATTACCCCTCCAATTTTTCACCCCTCTCTACCATTTTCAAATCCATATCTAAACCTCCCAAACTTTAACCCTATCCCTATGTCAAACCTACCCATAATAACACAAACAATAACTAATTCAGTAACAAAATCAAGTTTCATTAAAACAAATTTATTTGTAAAGCCTACCTCATTCCATAACCATCATCACAGAAGAGCCTTAAGAACCACTACCACTTAGCCCCATGCTCTTCCTCGTACTCACTACATCCTTGAATAGTCAAAACTCTAATTCAACCTTTAGTCAACATAATAATCACACACTCACATAATTCAAATCACTCACTCAATCCCAAACTATCTCCTTTTCATTTCACTTAGAGTAATTTCAATTGTCATGATTCTTCAAATGAGGAAATTTAAGCCTCATTTGAATTTTTAACCTTACCCATTTAGGGCCGATGTCTAGCCACTAATGGTCATTGGGTGACCATTTATGGTCAACCCTGACTACCAATGGTCAACCTCCTAATATTTTTTCCATCACGACTAAAACTTTTACACAACAACCAACATACACCAACCTCCTTACCCACACCATAACATTAGAATGTCTCATTTTCTACCAACCAATCAACTGACCACTAACTTTGACATTGGTTATTTTGGCTCCCATTCACATGTTTTATGCTGACCTTGCCTTGGTCATTTTGATCTCTTTGACTAAATTTCCATCTTGAGCAACTTGAACTCATGCTACCTTTTGTGCACTAACCAATTACATATTCCTAAGAACACTTCCTACCTTGAATAACTATAGATACACTAACCTCACTTAGGATACATGCATTTATGAGTATAACCATAACTACCATGCCTAAATATGATCATTTGGTCCACTCATCACATGTCCTTCTAGTGTTGACCTTATTTTTACCCAACTAACTCAACTATGGAAATCTAGTTTATGCATGATCTATGTTATCATACTTAGTCACATTTTGTGCACATATTTATGCCTCAATTCATAATCCAACCAATTTTATCACCCACTTATCCCCTTATCAAACCCATACCCAATTCTATTTTACATCATCAATTCTTGGTTTGAGGGGGAATACCTCCTCCCAAACTCGAGACATCTAACATTTGACCCACCATCCATTTTTATTTTGTGACTTACTGATATAAATTATATAATAAAAAAGGGTAAATGTAGACACTAGAAATCTATGCACTATAGTTATACGTGATACACAAAACCTTAGACCACTCATTTCCCCCCTCAAGACCACTTCATAACCTTTCAACTACAAAACCTAATCAAAATGACTAACCTTGAGCATTTTACCTTTTCCCACTTGACCACCATAGTTACCTAACCACTGATGGTTAACATTAACCATCAATAGTTGACCTTTACCTAACTGAAGGGTTAACTCCCACTACAACTGTAGTTTTATTTTTGATTTTTAACTATCTGATCCATGTGCATAATTAATGCATGTTATGGGTAAAATTTTATATCTTTTTAAACCTCTTGTTTCACTACTCCCTTCCTTTCAGATAAATAGAGGAGGAGGAGGAGGTCAAATAAGAGGGGAGATCATCAACAAAAACCAATAATCATCATGAAAGTCTTGTACATCAAAACTTATTGTGTAGGTGTTCTTCTCACTCCTGGTGAATCTAAGAAAGCTTCTAATGAACCATCAATCATGATATAGATCAAAAGTGTTGTTGATAATCAATCAATAGCCAAGTTATCATCACTCTGATATAATTATTCCAAGGTCTACAACAAGTTTTTATGTACTCACCTCAATGTTCTTCAGACCAACAACAAAGATAAGTATCTATTTTTATTAATTATTTATTTTATTTCTATCCCCAACCCACTCTTTAGGACTTCTCTCTATAATTTCTATCCAAACTTATTTTTTCCCAAGCCAAATATAGTAGTAACCATCGATGGTCACCTAAACATCGATGTTTTACCCATAAAATACTATTGATCACCTAATTGTTGATGGTCAACTAGCCATTGATAGTCTTACACAACTGTTAAACATCACTGTGTGTCAATTTCCAACAATAAGCTTATGTTACCTATCAAATCCTAACCAAATACCACTTTTTATCTTTCTACTTGATAATAAAACGTCACCCTATTAATCATTAATTTCTAGTCATTTATTACTATAATTAGTCAAATTCGTCTCTTTTTAAGTACTTATTGTATTTAATTTCAATCATCTATATTATTTATGCAAGTAGTTTATCTTACACTTTCATAAATTTATTATTTAAAAGTGTGGATTGATAACCTCTAGAATTGGTTGTGCTTCTTGGATCTAGCTCACAGTAGGCAATCCACCCTACTATCCAACTAATCAACCATTTATTTAGTGATTTATTATCTATAGGTCATCCCCCCAAGCTAAAGATGAGTATCTAAAATCATATAGATCAATGAATACAAAACGTATTAGGTTCTACTAACCTCACCCTTATTTCAAGTTTTACAACTTTCTTCTTAAAAATAAAGTAAAATTTATGTGAAAAACCCAACACACAATAGAACTTGACCTAAATATAAAACCTGTTACATAGAAATAGAGATCAATAAATTCAAAAATATCACCATTAACAAAGAGTTATTTATCCAAACTGATAGAGGATAACATCATTTCAACTATAAAACATTCATCTTGGGTTGCTAACTTGGTCACTGTAAGGAAAAATAATGGTGAAATTAGGATTTGTGTAGATTTTAGGGACCTACACAAAGTGTCCCTATAGGATCACCCATGGAAAAAATTCTTAAAACTATATTAGGATCTAAATTTTTTCCTTATATATGGTTATTCTAGATATAACCAAATCTTAATATAGGAATCAAACCTGTTCAAGATTGGTTTCACTACAAAATGAGGCACATGTGTTTATAAAAATATGCCTTTTGGTCTAACTAACACTAGTGTAACATTCCAAAGATCCGTGGATATTGTTTTAATAGGTTTCATAAATGAGATGATCTTGGTATAAATAGATGACATCATTTTTTATTCAAAACATGTTAATGCACACCTAGATCACCTTATGAAAGTTTTTAAAAGGTGCAAAGAATTAGGAGTTTCCCTTAATCCAAAAAATTACATTTTCATAGTTCATGAAGGGAAACTACTAGGACACATTATTTCAAAGGGAGGTCCTACAATAGACCAAGAGAGAGACTAAGTATTATATCTTCATTAGCACTTTTGATCAATAAAAAGGGATTACAAATTTTCCTAAGAAAGATCAACTTCATAAAAAGGTTTGTTCCAAATTTTGCATCCATGGCCAAGCCCCTTACCTCCATGTTCAATAAGGGTGTTAGTTTTAGTTGGAAGTAAAAAGGAAAAGATGGTTTTGAATCCATCAAGCAAGCTATTTATCAATCTCCTACCCTTTTCAACCCCAACTATGAGAATGATTCCATTCTCTATGATTTTAGATGGGAAGGTAAGCATATCAACTATTCTAACCCAATATAATAAAGAACAATTAGAATATCTCATATATTTCTTTAGTCAATCCTTGAAAGATTATGAGGAAAAGTATGGTTTTATGGAGAATCAAGTATATTTTGTAGTAAACTCTCAAAATGTTCATGCATATGTTTTCTAATAATAAAATTCACTTGATAGTTATTCATCGAAGCATTAAGAAGATCATGTTGAGCCAAGAAATAAATGAGAAGAGAGCGGGTTAGATCACAAAAGTAATCGAATGTGATGTGAACATCAAAATTAAAAATATTTTAAGAGGAAAGGGCTTATGTGAATAGCTTTATTTAGATATAAATATTGTTGAGGTAGTATCTGATGTAGGATATGCTTAAAAGACATCCCAACTAAACATTCTAGCTCTATTCAATAACTATATTCATGACATGACGATCTTCATTCATATTGATGAGTATCTGTATGATTTCTAATCATCCAAGAAAAGGTTTTTGGACTCTGATCTATTTCTTATGTTATTTTTGATGGATTATTGTTTAGGAAAGATATGAATGGAGTCATGATGAGGTGCATCGAGCATAGTCAAATTCCCAAAGTGATCAAGCAATTTTATGATGGTCCATCAGGTGGACATTTATATGCAAGAACCATGACCATACAAATAAGGATGGGAGGCAATTATTGGCCTAACCTATTTAAATATTCCCATCAATGGGTACATACCTATGAGAAATGTGCCTAATTTATAGGCAAGTAAATATTACCATCTCTCCCTCTCAAACTAGTCCAAGTTGAATAACCATTTGCCCAATGGGGATTAGATTTCATTGGCATGATCAATTCAATATCGAGTATAAGCCAAAAATGGGCTAAATAAATTGTACTAACAAATACCATGGAAGTATCTATCCTATAATTCATGGATGGCATTATCATAATATTTATTATTCCTTACAATATTATATTAGAAAATGCTAAATCTTTTGTGGGCACTCAAGTGAGTGAATGGGCTATAAGGCATAATGTATACCTAAATATTTCATCCAATTATTATCCATAAAGTAATGGTTTGTTTGAGTTTTCAAACAAAAAATTCATAAGGATTATCAAAAGGATAATGGTGGTCAACCAAAGGACATGTCACATAAAGTTAAAATCATCACTTTAGGCTAATAGGATCACTCCCAAGAGATCCATTGGTAATTTTCCATTCATATTGGTGTATAGAAGGGAAGCTAGAGTTCCATTATAAATTAAGTTACCATCTCTAGAACTCAATCATCAGTTTGAATTGATTGAAAATGATGAAATGATAGTATGATTGGTAGAAATCATGAAATTAGAATAATTCAGGAACCACTTAATGAAAGTTATGAAATAAGATCAAGATCAAATAAAAATAATTTTTGACAAAAAATCACCTGACATGAGATTCAATGAAGGAGACATGGATCTGAAATGGGATGCTAAAAGAGATAAAATAGGAAAGCATAAAAATTATAATACTATATGGAGTGGTCCATACATCATAACTTATTACAAAGGAGTAAATGTAATCTATCTATCTAGACTTGATGGATCAAAACTACATATCTCAGTTAATGGGATATAACTCAAAGCATGTTTTTGATGTTATAATTATTTCTAAAAGCATTGTATATATTAAGATTAGTTAGTTTACCTAAATAACTGATTTCTCATAGGTCAACTCATTAGGATCTTTTGTTTTTTTAATTCATTTCTTTTTTCCCCTATTTTGTCCTTGTTTAGGTAAAGGTCCCATTTTTTTTCTTCTCCAATTAAAGTGTGTTATGATTAAAATGACCCATGCCCAATGAACTAGAAGGACACTAAAAAAAAATTGATTATCAATCAATCACCCTATAGAGGTTGTGAAAAATGTCAAAACATATTTTACCCTATGGGATACCCAGTATTTTCTTGGGTAAAATCCTTAAAGTGACCCAGGATACCCTTTTCATAAACCTAATAGAAATTGAAGATTTGTGTGAAATTTGTAACTTGAAAAGCTACAAATTAAAATCAAACCTTTACTTCCCATTTTACACAAGCTCGACAAAAATTGGAAATTTCATTGTAATTTGAAACTTTTCAAGTTAGAAATTAAAAGTAGAACACCATTTTATACCAATCAATAAGCTATTGCAAACCAAAACTTTAGTTGTAATTTGAAACATTGTAAGTTGAAAAATATAACACGAATCCATCCTTATACCATATATTAATCTCACAAAAACTAGAACTCTAATTGAAATTTATAACATTGCAAGTTGCAAATTAAAATCAAATTTCCACTTCCCACCTTCTACCTGATTTGTATAAACTATAACTCTAATTATAATTTGTAATTTTGCATGTTGTAAATTATAATCAAAGTTCTGCTTCCCACCATCTACCCCATCAATAAAAACTAAACTCTGGTTACAATTTATAACTGGAAAAGTTGAAAAGTTGAATTGAATTTCATATTTCTATCGACTACCCTTCTTATGGAAACTAAAACTCTGGTTTTAATATGAAACTTGTAAATCTAAAATTACACCTCAAGTTTTACTTTCCCATTTCCATTACATGAATTCATGCTATCAAAAGTGGAGGTTAGAGTGCAAAATTAAATTTTGTAAATTTGAAAAATTACACAATGATTCTGAAACCCTACTTCTCCTACAACCTTCCTAACTATCGATCAAATTGGCATTTATTACAAGGTTATATTAAAAAAATTAGGTGTTTTGAAAATCATTGTTAACATTATGAATTGGATTTCAAACTTTGTACATAAGGAAACTAATCTATGTCTCACCAATGCCATGCCTTGAAAAGCCATGAACACCATTACCATCCTCTATAAATGGTATTCCTCTATGTTTCCTCCCATATTTTCCATTAACTTTATCAAGTTAAACATTTTTGTATTTGTAAACCATGTAAGGATTCATATCTTGTAAGAGATATAAGGTTTTCTTTTTTCTTGCTTGTATTTTTCTAGAGGTTTATTTGAATTATTAAATTCTTATAAAAAAATATGTCCAAACATTTACCTATCTTGATTGATAAATCTAGAGTTTTATAAATTTGTTTAAAATAGATAGTATTCCCTCAAGATCCTCTACATAGACCCTGTGGAGAATCAAATTTTGAAAAATAACTCCAAATCCCATAAAGAGTCTCATTATAAAAAGCAACTCCAAACCCCATGGGAATCTTCATTAAAAAATAAAATCCAAAAATATTTTGGGGATTTTACCTTTAATAGCAAGCCTAAAACCTATTGGAACTGTCATCAGACCCTAGAAGTGCATTTTACAAGTCCAAAACCCACAAGACTTTTCAACTACAAATACACCGTATGAACTCCACCAAATATTTTACTTGAAATTATAAATCCAAACCCTACCAACTCTATGGTTAGTTTTCCCACATCAATTTTCCCAAAACCTATATCTAAAAAAGAAATTAATTTCAATTCTAAGGGACCTAGTATCCCACTCAGCTTGGAATCTAACACTAATGAGATTAGAGACACATACCTAGGTCACATAGACCTAGATGATTTATGGACAAGAGTAAATGTTGAATTCAAGAATGATTTTATTCAAATCATTTATGACTATGTATTTCCCCAAGTAAAAGCCTTCCCAATGCCATGCCAAAGTGCAAAATGCAATTTTTCAAATTTACAAAATTACGCCATGACAATGGTCATAGTACAAAATGCATATTTGTAAATTTTCAAAATTACACAATGATACTAAAACCTTGCTTCTCCCACCACCTTCCCAAATACCGACCTAATTGGAATTTATAACAAGGTTATATTAAACAAATTAGGTATTTATAAAATCATTTTTAACATTCTTAATTGGATTTTAAACTTTTTACATAAGGAAACCAAGCTATGTCTAGCCAATGCCATGCCTCACCAAGCCATAACTATCATTAACATCCTCTACAAATGATATTCCTCTATTTTTCATCTTGCATTTTTTATTATCTTTGTTAAGTTAAATGTTCCTTTTTTGAAATCTTGCAAGGATTCCTATCTTTTCAAAGATATAGGGTTTTCTTTTTTTCTTTCTTGTATTTTCTAGAGGTTTGTCTACATTCTTGGATTATTTTCAAAAATATATCCAAACATTTACCTATCTTGATTGAGAAATCTAAGTTTTAATAAAGTTGTTTAAAATAGAGAATATTCCCTCAAGATCTGCTACACAGACCCTATGGAGAATCTCATTGTAAAAACAACTCCATATCCCATATATAATCTCATTGTAAAATGTAACTCTAAAGCCCATGGGAATAGCTATTACAAAATCAACTCCAAATCACCATTAAGGATTTTAATTTTAATACCAAGCCTAAAAACCACAAATTTTTTTTAGACCTTACAACTTCATTTTTCAAGTCCAAAAGCTAATATAATTTTTAACTACAAATACATAGTATAAACGCCATCAAATTTTTTACCTACAATTACAACTCCAAAACCCATAAAATTTATAGTTAGTTTTCCCATATCAATTTTCCCAAAACCTATTTCTAGAAAATAAATGAATTTCAAGTCTAAGGGACCTGGTATCCCACTCATCTTGGATTCTAACACTAATGAGATCATAGATATAGACCTAGGTCACACAGACCGAGGTTACATAGACTTATATGATCTATGGACAAGAGTAAATACTAAATTCAAGAATAAATTAATTCAAATTATTTACAATTATGTATTTCCCCAAGTAATACCCTTAACACTATTAGTGTAGAGCCCTGAACTTGTGCTCACATTGGAAAACCACTATGTTGTATAGAAGAGTGAGGTGGTGAATGACAAGGGAGAAAATATTTTCAACCTAGACACTGACTTTATCAAGACCATGTTCCTGATTGTGGAGTATAAGAGTTATCTTGATATAATCCCTAACTCATCTAAGAAGTTTTATGAAGATAATAACACTACATGTCTAAGGGTTTTGAACAAACAATGGCTAAAAGTCTCTAGAGACACATCTAAAAAATTACCTAAAACCTTAAAAAAAATGTACTTTAAGGAGGAAGTGGATGAAATAATCATACTCTTACAGAGAGTTACTAGGAACCTAGATGTTGAGTTTTAGGATTGGATGTACCAATACATCTCAGTGATCTACTAAAATAAATAGTATAGTCATTGGGCCTAGTTGATTTTTGACTCCATCCAAAAATAATTTGTGGAAGTCTAGAATATATGTATGTTTTAAATGACTTCATATTTATTCTACATATTAAAAAAGGGAAGGGATTTCCCAAGGTTGAGTATAGTACCTGACCAAGTCAACAATGTCTTTAATTATTACCTTAACCTCAGCTTTGAGTAAATTAGAAAACATTTCAAAATGGTAAATGATTCTTTCATATATTGTATCATAATTATGTTTGACAAGGAGATATAAAAGAGAATAATATCTAATGCCATAATTTCTAAGGTCATAAATTGGGGATTATATTTAATTCAATTCTTAACATATTCATACATCAAAGTAGGAGGATTTAGTTGTTGTCCTTACAACCTTCCAAAGTATGTAAGTGATACGTGGGTTCTAATTGAACTTATGAGATAGCTTATAAAGATTCACAAATTGTTTTCAAGCAAACATAAGTTAAGAATCCACTTACCCATCAACATAGGGAGTTATACATGACATTCCTTTCCAAAATCCAAATGTGTAGATGTTGAGATGAATTTAATGACCTTAACATCTCTTGATGCAAGGACATTTTATGATGTGACTTGTAGGATTACCAATATATTAGGGATCATAACATATTCCCATTTCATCTATTATTAATATTACTGGGAAGACACACAAGATGAAGAGGAAGTGAGATCAATAGATTATTCTAGGATGACCTTAGAGTAGATAAAAACTTATAAGATAGACCCAATCCCTAAGGACTTAATAGATGATGAATCACTAGTTGATAGGGTTTACTATGATAATAATATATTTTCTCAACCTCTTCCATTAGTTAGATGTTCCATACTTCTTCTGATTGATGGATAGGACCACTAATGTAATAAATAGGACAATTAATTAGATAATGATCAAAGGGCTCAAAGTTACCATACAAACACTGAGTATCAGTGATAAGTTGAGATAAGTTAAGGAAAACCTTATGGTAACAATAGAAAAAGGTTCCAATAGTGGAACCAAAACAAAATAGGTAGATAGGCTAGTGTTATCACACATGAGGAAGTAGAAAAAAATGCTAGAAGAGGTCAATCTAGTAGCCAAGAGGTAGTAGCACAATAAATGGATCAAGTAATGTCAGCTTCTATCAAAGACATGGTCATTACTCGAGCATAAATATTTTATCCCCTATCTCCATCATTCAACTAACTATAATACCTCCTCCTCCTATCTCTACCCCAAAATCACCTCAAAAAATTTCCCCCTCCATTTTCACCATCTTACCCATTCTAATGACTCCATTATCAATAAGCCAATCAACATAATTTGGCACTTAGGCTTCACATTCAATCCCCTCTTCCATAATTCCTTCCATCTCATCCCTAATATTTAACACCAATCCATTAATCACTTACACCACCCAATAGTACATGGCTATGAATTCATTCATCCTAACTATAATCCCACTATCCATCCCATCCACTAGGGTAACTACTTTTTCATTTTCATCTCCCATCACTTTCCACTTATCATCAACTCTAAATATTCCCATCACCTTGATTGACTCATTCACTACCTTGGATTCCACACTTCCATAATTTCCAATATTTTTAACTACCCATCCCAACCTGCCCACTTATGTCACTTCCAGCTCCCACACCCTTGGTAAGCACATCCATTTACACTAAACCCATTTCTTCCATTTCCATAATAATGTAAACCCTCGCTAACGAGGTAGAGATAGAGGGAATCACTGATACACTTGTGGATTGTCAACCAATAAATGGGGAAGAGATTATGAAAACATTAGCCAAGGATTCAATAACCATACTAATGATAGATACAACACTAATAAAAATAACCAATAGTGTAGTAACTTTTATTATAGATTTGTAGTTGATAGTTATAGGTTCACATGATGCCACTCCAACCTAGTAGGTACAATTAGTAGGGAAGAAGTAGAAATAAATTACATCTCCTAACATACTAGACTTTTGGAATTTTGATACATCAAAAAGATCAAAGGCCTTTACAAAAACCATATCCACAATATTATTTGACTCAACAGGGGAGAAATATATAAAAATTATAGTTACCCCACTAGATAAACAAAAAGAAGATCTAGTGGTGGGGAATTATCAACTATCCAAAGTGAACCTAGGTCATCCTACAAGAGAGTGATTGAAACATGATGTTTAGTAAATTATTAGAACTATTTTTGATACTATGGATAGAGACAAGGGCACAAAGGATGAATTGAATAATAAATTTGAATAGATGAAAACTATACTAAAGAAGTTTATTGATCCCATATCCCAATCAACATAATCTATTACTCAGTTCCCTAACAAATAAACACTTGAAGTAGTAACAGAGACTAGTAGTATGGGAAGAGCCACAAAAGGTTGGGTTAAAGAGCTCATCATGAATGTAAATAAAGTAATTGAGATAGCAATAGACTACTTAAAAACTCTTAAGGATGATCGAGCATATTTGAAAAGAGAAATAAGAAAATATGAGGAAGAGATTGAAAGGTTAAACCTAATATTACAAAAATTTCAAGATATTGACTTGATTGAAACTGGTACCCTAATTATATAGAAGATATTGTAAAGTGATGTAGATCATGATGAAAATGATAGGGAATCCAATTTGAAAATAATAATACTCATTAAGAGTATTAATAATGCCACATATGCAATTTATGACATTGAATATTTGGTCAGTAGATTATCATGTGAAGTAATAGATCAACAAGATCAAATCCTTTTAGTTCAAGAATTTTAGGACATGTTAAAATGGGTGGGGGAGAGAGAGAGAGAGAGAGAGAGAGAGAGAGAGAGAGAGAGAGAGAGAGAGAGAGAGAGAGAGAGAGAGAGAGAGAGAGAGAGAGAGAGAGAGAGAGAGAGAGAGAGAGAGAGAGAGAGAGAGTCTCACTATGAGATACAACTTTTATCTTGTGCTCCATCCATTGATTCATTACGTATCACATTACATTGGATCACATTAGGAAAGAAACTCAATTACTCAAGGATACATATAGATAAATCTCAAATACAATGATATAATGTGAGATAAGTAACATATATTCACTTAGTCTTGATGAATATTGATTCTTAGATATCATCAAAATCTTTGATGCTTATATTGAGAAGATACATGCAAAGAAAGACAAGGAATCTTGAGAGGTTCTAGTTCTAGATTAATTATTTCAATAAAATACATTTTGTATATTACATTTATTTATTGTGAAAGACATTATAAAGTTTTAGGTTAAAAATTGTAACTACTATTTTATAATTTTTTATGAGAAAGAGCTACTTGTAATTTTTAGGTATGTTTCTGTTAGGTTTTAAGTTACAAACGTGAAACTTGTAAATTACACTTCTATTTTTTTTAAGGATTGAGTTTATTAAATTTAAAAAACTCGTGTTGTAATTTAAATTTTTATTTTTTTCAAGTTGGATGACTTAAAATTTATAAAAGTCTCAAGTGAAACATACAAGTTAGGTTTTATATGTTATAACCTAAAATACCTAAAATTTTTCAAATTTTCTAAGTGTTAGTTCATTTTGGCACCTCATTCCTTGGAAAAGATAAAAAAATTGAACTAAATACAAATATGATGTTTGCATGAATATTAAATGGATTTATCCCTATCTCTATCGCTTGTTTAAGTGCCCAGTAGTTGCATGTTTCTTGTTTTATCAATCTACCTTACTAAGGATGCCATTATGGACTAAATATCCTACCATTTTCATGAGTTTTTTGGATTTAATTACTTTGTAATTGGGTCAATATTTTATATATCTCCCTCTCTTTCAAGAGAGTATGTTTAAATAAATATGGGTATCATGGCATATCCCATCTTATATTTTTATTGTTGGAGAAATTATTTAGCATTTTGAAAAATTGATCTACATGTTATAACCTACAAAATGATAATAGACTTAAGTTTTTCCTTATTTCTTTGTCTATGTTATATTTACTTATGCAAAACTATGTTTCAATTTTTTAAATGTTTAATTCTTATTTTAGTCACACAAATTCATCTATGGTATTATTTTTCACTTTAAAAATGTTATTTGATTAAAATAAAGAATCTTGTTCCTTATATGATAAGTGCCCAATATTACCTTTGGTTTCAAATTTTCATAAGTTTGTGCTCTAATATAATTTATTATATTTATTATTATATTATGTTCATATAAATCAATAATTAATTTACATTATAATTATTTGGTGCAATCACCATTTTCCAATTTTACAAATTTCTTTCTAAAACTCTTTTCCTCACAAGTCAAATCATAGTTAGGACAAAGATCACTAATAAATAGTGTTTTAACATGAACTATTAATATAGTAGTTACATTGAAGTTAATGAAATGAAGTCAACCTTCTCCTGATGTTCACCTCAATTCACCAAAGTCCCACATCTTAGAGGTGATCCCATTATGTCATTAGATTTCCCATAGATTATAGCTTATATTACATTACATGCTACCACATAAAGATGGGTGCAAAATATAAGTGATAATAGGACCTTAATGCTCAAAATATAATGATAACATATTCAAATAATAGGTTAAATTTGGAACACTCAAAAACTCCAATAAATTCACATGAAAATACATTTACCACATCAATACCAAAACTTGTTCAAAATAATATTTCTTAATAAATACAACTCAAAGTAAGAACCAATACATAAATTTTATCATACAAATTTCGTTTCAAACACCATAATAAAGAAGTACTAATGTCATTTGGAGCCTCTCATTATAAAAATAATCATGGAAGGAAAATAATGTACTATTTTCATCATTACTAACTTACAAGAGGATAATATATGCCTTTTATCTCTTCTTCACTCTTTTAGATATAATGCACAACCCAAGAGGAAAAAATCATTTATCTCATGTATCTAGCTTAATTTTTGAGATGCATTAGATCGTGAGCTTCAATGTGGGTCTACAAGGAATGTAGAGTTGTAAGATGTCTGATATATAGTAATGAGTGTGTAGTGTGAAGTGTGAAGGGGTCAGTACATAGAAGTCTATGGTATGGTGCATTACTTATGAGTATGACATTGAGAAAGATTTGGGCAAAGAATTCACAATATTGGGTGAGAGGTGATTGATTTGCATTATAAAGTGAATGAGGAGTAAGTTTGGATGTATGAGAGATACACATAGATCATTCTCCATTTCATGAAGATTAATGGTCTCTATTACATCAGTGTGTAGTTATGGAAACTGCACCTAAATTTATTGTGAAGTGAACCACTTTGCTTGACTATCATATTTACCAATCTTGATTACTCATAAAATTGAGTGTTTGTCATGGTACGTGAATGTATCTATCACTTAAATGATGTGCTCCTTTTCTATGAGATGTATGTATTCAAGACCCAAATTAGAATTATGTTATGTCACTATTTGATTAGGAAGTGATAGAGTGTAAGCTTAAGAAGTTACATGTTTAACACTAGGTGCATGCCCAAGTATTGAGGTAGATTAGTAATGAAGGCATTCTCACCAGATACACCCAAAATTGTGTAAGGAATATAGTGCATAATTTTGATCTTTTAGTGGGTACCTTTGAAGTTCTCCTTTAAATTTTTTAACCAAAGTTTATTTCTAACTCAGAATACATGAGGTATGCAATTTTTATCATGGAACTCATTTTACTTATCTTAAATGTGAGAGAGAGTCTGATAAACCTACTGGAGAATAGACTAGATGTGGCATAGAAAATTCTTGACTTCATCCACATACCATTCTTAAGCATGTGACTCATTTCAAAATGGTATGTGATAGGCAATGTCAAGAGGTGCTAAAGTTTAAAACCTAAGATGTGTCTCAAATGGACTGTGGCAAGTAGAGCTATGAAGATCCCTTTTATAGGAATGTTGAATGTATAAGAAATTGTAATCCTAGATGAGAGTATGTGTAAGATTTTACATTCATAGAAGATGAAAAAGTGTGCAATTGATACCTTCAATTTTCCCATCATTTTGAGGATAAAAATTCATAACTAATCTAACTATGTACCCATAAATTCCCACAATACCTAGCAAAAATAACTCCTAAAGCATGGATCATAGTTAGAAATGGTGGATGAGGGTAACCCGAAGTGATCCCAAACATGGTTGAAGAATGCCTATATAGTTTTAGTTGTGTCCATATATTTTGTAAATGTGACCATGAAGGCCATCTTATAAAATAGATCCACTATAATGAACATAGTGTTATTTTGTCATCTCACCATAGGCAATCTAATCATGAAATGCATACTAATAGGTATCATGGTCTAGATAGAACTTATAGAGGTATGTGAAGTACCATATTCTTATTTAATAGATAGATGATGCAACAAAGAATGTAGAACTTAATGTGTCACTCCAAATCTATGTGCATGTATAGCTAATAGAAGTGTGACTAAAATGCAACTAGATTTTATTGTATCACCAATGTGTCTTGAGGTCTTAGCATAGTGTACCTAACAAATGAGTCATTGTTGTGGTGCCCTAGATGCAAATTTTTTTTAGAGCTTGTAGAGAAGCTAGTTAGACACTAAAAACATTGAACTTGTCTACCTTGTGCAATTTTAGTGTAAGTTATTACAAAGTCTTGATCTCCTGAGTAGAGGGGAAACTAGTCTATGAAAGTATGGCCATACATGTTCAGTACTATGATGAGAGTGTGAACTGGTAGTTGGCTAAGGAAATATATAGCCTTGTTATCCTTCCTTTTCATGTGCTTGATCATGATATTGAACTACTATAGGTAGGTCATCCATTTCAATGGCACACATTTTATAGCTTATTTTATGACTACAAAAATTGAAGTGGTTTATGGTTTAAAATAAAAAAATATCTCCTTTCCTAGAATGTAGTTTTGTCATTTCTTAATTGATTCAAAAATATCATACCATTCCTTCTCATAGTTGGATTAAATTGTCATCATGTTACTAAATATATTAAAGTGGTGTGTATCTAAATTTCCATGTTACATAAGTACTACACCAAGTGCATAGTCAGATACATCAATGTGTATTCTAAAGGTTTACATATTGTCAAGCATTACAAGATTAAAAACTATATAGATGTATTTCTTGAGGGCGTTAAAAGTACATTATCTTGAATATGTCCAATCAATTTTGGATTTGGTGCATGTGAGTTGGCTAGGATCCCAAGAGATGTGCAAGACACCAAGAATAAACCTATGGTAGAAGTTATAAAGTATAATAAAACTCCTCAATTTTATGACATTAAATAGGGTTTCCCAATCTTGGATCACTTTGATATTCAATAGATCTACTATAATGCCAATTTAATCAATGATGTAGCCTAGGTAATGGATTTATGTGGTGTCGAATGTACACTTTGCTAAGTTTTATTTCAACTTGTGTTAGAATAAAGTGTTCAAAATGCACAAGATGTAATTCATAAGATCATCTTAATTATTGATAAAGATGATAATGTCATCTATTTTGATGATGGTGTAAGAGTTGATGAATGGCTTGAGTAGATCACCCATCAACCACTTGAAAAAGGTAGGCACATTAGTGAGGCTAAGAGGCATGACCAACCATTTATATATCCTTTTAGAATATTGAATATTATCTTTTAGATCACTTCAAGATGGATCAAAACCTAATGGTAACCTAAGTTTAAGTTGATCTTGGTGAAGTATTGTGCAGTTTAGAGACAATTTAGAAAGTTTTCATTGTGTGATAGTGGATATTAATTCTTCACCATGATTTTTTTGAGTATGTGATAGTATATATAAGGTCATTAGGACCCATCCTTCTTGGGTGTGAGGACTATTAGACACCTTTAAGGTGAAGAGCTAGGTCTAAAATTTACCTAATTAAGAGTCTCTTGAATTTAGGACTGAACTTCATCACTTTCTAAAACTAATTTTTGATAGATGAGGATATTTGAGAGAGGGGATCTACAAAACAAATTGATGTAGTGATAAACTACATAGTGGGTTGGACTACCTTAAGGTTATATAAAGACTCACTACTCTACTCGATTACCTTATAGGTTTGTTGTTTTCATGATGATGTAAACATGACACGTGCTATTAGGGTGTGCTTTAGCTTTAACTACACAAGTGTATCAGGGTAGTCCATTAGTAACACAAAATTCTACACATGTGAGAAAATATTATGACATTTCTTGGTATAGACTAGAGTGACTTTACTCGTGGGTGATGATTAAGAAAAGTTGTAGATACAATATTATGCACGAATGGTCTATTTATGTGGTTTGGATTGATATGTATATTCATGATCATACATGTAAAATATCCATGTTAGGATGTTGTAGACCTCCATAGGTGTGATGTCACCAATGATATTATACTCTATATGTTTTAATTTTTAATAAAAGGTGAATTATTATTGGAACCTATACATCTTTTCCTCATTGCAGCCACCCTAAAGAGTATGGATTTGGATGCATAATAGTGGTAAGACCAAGGTGTTGGCTTTTGGATTATGTGTTAGTGTTCTTCTAACTACCACTATCAATGATGACATGTAAATGATGACCCTTCATCTATAACATGGTGTAAAATATATGTTCATGTTCTTTAGAGTTGTTAATTATAGTGGTATTGGTGATTAGACAAGAGGCATAAAAATTAGTTTCTTCTATTAATATGGGTCCTAATGTATATTGTGAAATAATGTATTGCTATACATAGCATTCATAATCTTATTGTGAGTGGATTAGTCATGGATATGGCACCACTTATCATCGAACTTCTTCTTACCTTTGTCTAAAGTAGAAGATGCTAGAGATTTTGAGGGGGGGTAGTATTCTAGTGCTACTCTTCTTTGAAAGAAGTGTATTATTGATTATATGTAAAAGGTTATGATGTGGACTTGTAATAAGGTTGTGCCTTATGCACTATGTTGGATAAAAAGGTGACACACTAGTTTACTTATGCCTTTGCTTAGATATTTATAGTGTTGCATTATGCTTATCTCAAAGTGTCAAAAGTCAAGAAATCAATATTTGAATGGATATAAGGTGAGAGGCCACTAATCTACTTTGGCATCTTATTTTTTTCACTCAAGTTCTCATGTATGCATGCATCATAATCATGAAAAATATTTGTGTAATCTTCCACAAACTAATCTTTATGCTAGTACCATCGTTGGAACTTTATGTATTCATATTCAAAGTGGTGAAGATGAAAGTATTCATCCAATGCATCAATAAAAAATTTCCAAGATTCAATTGAAACACAATCTTGGATTCAATAGATTTTGAATCTCTCCCACTAGTGAATTATTTATATGGACATATTCATTAATACAAAGGTGATCTTCTCAACATTGGTTAAATAATTGACTATGAAGTATACCTTGAATTTTTCAATCTAGGCATCCAATTCTTTGGTGTCAATTTTTCCTTCAAATAGAGGGATGTTGATATTGACTTTAAATTTAAAAGGGTTTTGTTTCTAAAATCATTATTTAATTAACTATCAGGGTGTGGTAGAAGGTGTCAGTTGAGTTATGCCATCGATTCATGGAAGTGCATGAAAACATTAGTGTGTTATACCTCTAGTGAATCGGTGATGAGATTTCATACCTCAAGGACACCTTTGATTGCTTATGGGAATTAGCCATCTTACTTTTACTAAGATTTTCTTCAAAATATTCTTAAATAAAACTGAGTGATAAACATTCCTTCTCAAGTTGTGCTCACATGTTTATAGGTATTAGCTCTAATACCAATGATTCACACCATGAGGCCTAGGACCAAGTTTGTGAGGGACAATTGAGTTTTGGTTTTGTAGAGTGAATGGGAAAAGTTAATTCCAAAATAAATATCTAAACACATTCAATGTAGTGTAAGTATTACTTGTAAGAAATGTAAATTATATTCATTAAGAAAGAATAGAGAAAATTGGTACAATGTGATAGAGTTCATGTATTATAAAGTATATACACAGAGCATGCTATTTTTGTTATTACTATTTGTAACATCAAACTTTGACCAGATGTGTATGTTATATACTTATAGAATTAGAATATAGTATTGGTTACAACTTCTATCAGTTACCAATAAGTAAATTGTGTTGTTTCATCTTCCTGGATGTATAATGTTTAGTGAACCCATTTAATCACATGGACAAGGCAAGGTGACACGTAGATATGATGTGGAGTCCAAAATTTAGCTAATCATGGAAGGATATGAGGTAAATTATGGGGATATGAAGTACATGGAGCTATGAGTTATGTATTGTGTAATAATGAGTGCATAGTGTGGAGTTTACAAGGGTCAATGCATAGAAGGATGTGAAATGGCATGGGACTTGTGCATATGACTTTGATAAAACTCAATAAAGGAGTGTGGAATATTGGGTGAGAGGTGAAAATTATGTGTATTATATAAAATTAGGAGCATGTTTGGTTATGGAAATTTTTATCAAAGATTACTCCACTTACTATCATATGTATTACAACCTATGACACTCACATGATTATTTATTGTTACTTTTACATGAGCACATATAATTTATTTCCAATTTTAGGAGCATGCACATATTTATATATTTTACATATTTATACTACATTTTTATGACTCAAAATTACATATACACTAGGGGAACATTAGTTGCCTTCCCCCTTATACTATTACACTTTTTTAGCTTATTGAGGATTGTTCAAATCCCTTTGTAGATACCTAAAGTTTAGTGTTAACTGTCATAATTAAGTTTGGCGCACTAACCCTTCTGCTTAACTAATTAAAAATTCAAATTAACATTAATTTCTTCCAAATTTAAAATAATTGATTATTGAATTAATTATGCATGCCTTTTTCCTTAAAAATTTATCAGTAATCTATATTTTCCACCTCATCTAGGCATCCTCCATGATTATCTCAATCATGTGTTGACTCATCCAGCCAACCTCATCAATTTCATCTACCATGTTGTGAGTCATGTTAGAACATATCAACCTCCTTGATGACTCAACTAACTAACTTGCCTTTTGCTTGTTGACTCACTCAACCAAATCTCCTTTCCTCTCAATCTGTAGAATTGTTTGTCATAGACTAGTTCTACATCATTACTTATTTTAATAAACCCATAAATTTAAAATAATCCTCAATAATAGATTCAACCTGTTGTATGCTTATTAATTATTTACAATCCATCACTTTCATTATCCACATTTATGCAACTGAAGTGTTGTCATAATTTCAGTCAAATCTAAGTGAATACAAGCCATCAAAAGTCCATTTTCTTACTGAAACATTGGCCACTTGCCCTTTGTATTAGAGAAATGATTGAGAAACCACATTTGAATATCAATTTAATTTTAATTTTAATTGATGAGGCTAATAATACTTTGAATCTTTAAGTGTCTGCTATTTTTTTTCATTTGTTTTTCTATCTTGAGTTTGAATTGAGTTTTGAATAGGATCCTTTGTATTATTTTTTCCTTAGCTTAGTTTTATTATGGGTTTACCTTCATACATTTTGGCATGTCTAATGGGAGTTTCCATCATCTTCACATATCATAGGCATCATAGGTACATTTAGGAGTGTATTTTAGTTTCTTTTTGTTTTTTTACCTATGCACATTTGATTAATCTTGGTCATGGAGGTTTTTTTTGTAGATGAAAGTCATTTTTTGGCTTTTTCAAGTCTATAATACATATACTTAATTAACATAAAAATAAAATACATCATAAACATAATTTTAAAAGCAAATGATGAAGTCATTATTTGGTTGCATTTTGGAATTTTTCTCCATGGTAATAGTTTTTTATATTAGTGTAGATCTATTTTATCTTATTGGTGTTCTACTTTATTTCATTAATGAGAAGTAGTGAAATTGTTAATAATTTCAATGAAATTTTAGAAGTAATCAACAAAATATTATTTATCTATTTCTAGTGGCTTTCTATTGTTTTCTTCCACCTAATAGATATATGTCTTAGTTTAGCTCTATGTTATATTTTATATTGTATGTCTTATTTTATTTCTATGTAACATAAAAATCAAAAACATTATTAGTGAAATCATAGAGAATATGAACAAAATAAATTTTATTAACTTTTAACATATTTTTTTTACAATTTTATATTTTTCATAGAATCCTTTTATTCTTATCTAAATTTGTTTTATTTTTTATATTTTTATTTTGTGTATTTTATAAACAATAGAAAATTATAAAATTTATAAATCAAATAATTTTTTAAGTACCTTTTGTTACTAGTTTCATATTTTATAACCTTTTGGAGCCCTCTATGTCTATTTTACTCATTAAACAACTCTTTGTTTAAGATTCTTTTCATACATTTTCTATGTTTTTTTCTTCAGATTTAAATAGATAAATTGGTTGTCTACATCAAAATTATAAACATATTCAATGAAATCATTAGCATCATCAATGAAATCGCGACATATTTCAATGAAATCAGAGATAGTTTTAACATAATCATTAAATGGAGTAGCAAAATCAATACACATTACCAAAATCATTAGAGATAATAGATAGATCATTTTGTTAACTATTATTTTTCATTTTTTTAAATTCTTCTCAATTATTTGACTATTAATTATTTTGATATTTACTCTAACTATATAATAGTGGAATCAATCTAGAAGCTTTTTTTATATATGTTTTTTTGTTGTTTACTAAAATTTTACAGGTTTCCTTGATTTCTAACTATACACAAAACATCTAATAGTTTTTTCTAGGCTAAAAATCAATGAAAAACATATAAATATCTAAACAAATAAAATTGCACTTTTTTTTAACATTTTTTTTTAATAAAAGTTTCCTAAGAAGCCTTTTTAAATTTCATCTTTTTCATTTTCAATAGTAATTAGTAAACATTTTTTTTTTTCGAGTTAATTAACCATTTTTTTAAATGAATGTCTTGTTTTTGTTATATATGGTATATTATGTGGCATTACATTGGTGTTGTTACTAAAAAATTAGTAACAACAATTACAAGTTTTATCATGCATGACCCACTTGTGTGTATGAATTTTTATTGGCATCACATTGGTGGTGATAATTGAGAATTAGAGGCAAGTGTTTGTCTTTTTATTTTTTATTTTCTTATGGGATCTATTGATAATTAATTTCATCACCATGTGGTAGGCCAAATCCTATGTACTAGTGGGGTATACAAATAGAGGATTCATTAATTTTATTGACTAAGCAATTGTGTGTTTGAGGCACATCATGACATGAGGGGATTCAATGATCCAGTACCCAAGGTTTAAACAATGACCTCAAAGTTTGATTTTTTATCACATCAACACACTAAATTATTATGTTTGTGTTGGCCACATTATTACTAAAGCCATTTTTGTGTGTCTATCAAATTAGCTTCTTATATTGTTTTGGGCCTCGTCATACTAAAAGGTATATAGAGGATTCCCTTAGATAAGATTATTTATAAATTAATCTTGGAAAGCCATTATTAGCATTTAATTCTTATTGCATCGATTATAAGTTATAATTGAGAAGCTATTTTTCACACACCCTTGATATCAGGCTTAGTAGGCCATGGAAATGGCATGACCATCCATGGTTAGTGCCTTGAAATATTAGGCCACATCTAATTGCATGTATGTTTAAAATTGAGATTTTTTTTAAAATTCCCTTGTGATTTAATACATGTTAAAATACTTGAGTGAAAACTAAGGTATTTTCAAGTCTTGAAACAAGTTATAATCAATAAATATTTAAAATCAAGAACTCCAGTCCAAAATTCAAAAGTATCTTTTTTTCAATCAAATTTTAGTCATTTTGGTCTTTCACATTTCTTGGAATCAAGTTTATATATTTTTCCTTTTGTTATCAAAAATCATTTCTCTTAGAATTTTTTCATAGACAAGACAAATGGCCTTATTGAACAATCCTAGTTTGAGAGAGGAGTGTTTTGGTAATTTCCTTTTTCACTTTCAAAATCAAGAAAATAGTATTGAGATCATGGATAAATTTGAAGATGAGGAACGTATCCATAAATCCATTTACTCCAATTCTCAAATCATAGAGTATATTATGGCCATCAATAATGAGGTCTTGACAAAATCTTTAAGTCTAAGAGCCATGTTTCCTCTTTATTTTGAAAACCAAACCATTCTAAATCACCCTAATACTAGTAACACTATTTTCCAAAATAAACCAAATCTCCCATTCGCTTTTTATATCCTTGATTCCAACATCCTTTATCACACAAATAAATGGAATCATATTCTATCACCCCAAACATATAGTATAACTTCAATCATAAATCCACACCCAATCTAGAGCACCCAACCTCCCAACAACATTATCATGCCTAGTGATCGACCTACTCAGTAAAATTGATATTGCAAGTTCACTCCTTTTAGAGAAACTTATGATGTTATCTTTCAAATTTTGGCTATTAAAAACATGGTCATATTACCTAACATCAAAAAATGAGATAGATGTCCCAAAACCTAAGTTGTATAGACCTAAAAAAATTTGTGATTATAAAAAATTGAAGGTCATTATACCAATAAATGTGTGAAAATAAATATTATATACAATATTTGATTGGCAATGGGGACATTATACTATATTTAAGTGTACCCATGTTTAAAAATAATAGCTTGAGGGTATGTAAAAATGTTTTTCTTGTGCCTAATCAATCAAAAACACTTACAAGTCTAGGTCTTAACCTTTCACCCATTTTTAACCAATTCATAGTTGATCAACCCATATTTAACAACCATAGCCTACCATCCATTATTTATTATAAAATATTTGTTAAAAATCATATATTTGACTAAAATCATATTCTCATCTAAAAGCCTATCTTTATCCAAGATCCAATCATTTGGCAAGATCCAATTTTTTGACCAAGATCCCACCTTGGACCCATCCACCTCCAACCAAAACAACATATCACCCATTAAACAATCACCTAACCCATTATCACATCTTGAATCCCCCATCACTCCATAATATACACACCAATTGACAAAGTTACATGTAAACCAAAAAATCCATGAGCAAGGAACTCTAGAACCCATCAATTTTAAAGTAAATAATGGACCTCATAACATTAGCTACAAATCATTTACAAATCAATGAAATTATGTTAGTTATACTATTATGGTTTCTAAAGAAAATTCATCCATCCTTGAAATAATGTTCATTCATAGTCCCTATAAGAATCATGCTACCACCACTTCTTTCATCAACACCAACCATTGTTATTAATATATTTAAATTTCTACTACTACACTCATCAGTTGGGATTAACACTTTTAACTACCATCAATTTTCTTCCATGATGTTCAAATAATCATATAGTTTCTTGCTAGCCTCCATCTAGAAGACTATCAAGAAATAAATGGATATTATGAGGAACAACAAGTGTTCCTCAATCATCTACAATTAAAATATGAAATCATTTTATCATAACAAAAACTATTTGAGGAAATATCAAATGATGAAAATATAAATTTCAATCCAATTTCTAATCTAAATGTATAAAATAAAAATTGTGCATCCCTTAGTGCAAAACTCTTTGAGGCATTATTGGACAATCAAAATCCACATCCAAATCAAAAGACTGAAGAAGAATCCCTTCATGAAAACCTTTTTAAGGAACAAATAAATGGACAAATTAATCTACCCCATGCATAATCATAGTTTAAATATGGATCCCCATTACATATTGAATATACCATTGATCTAAAATTTTATCCCCAAATCATCCAACTTGTAATTACTCCTAGTCTTATTAAATGTGAGATTGTTGGTCCCAATAAAGCATCAAATAAGGACACATATACTTTTCCCCAATATCACTCCATCCATCCAAACCTTTCATGCAATCAAAACCTATCCTTAATCCAACACACCTTCTTCTTCACCTTATTTAGCATCACCATCTATCATAGGGGATATGATGGTATTCTAGTAAATTTAGAAGAATCCATCATAGAAATCAATGAAGTTACTAAATACATATATAGAGTGTATAATTGAAATATCAATAAGGGTAAACATTAAACATATTTAACCCTTGTATAATAGAGATGCCAAAAATTATTATTATTATTATTATTATTATTAAAGTAGATAAATAAATTTGTCTAAAGATGAAAAATCTATCTATGGTGTCGTGGGAAAGTATCATGATGAAAACCATTTTTTGGCATCATGTTTAAAATAATCAGTTGTCTACAAGTACCTTAGACTTGGGTTCAACCCCATTCTATTTTAATCCTATGCATTTTAAGTCATCCCTCCATCTTTACCTATCATACACATTGAAACCCATCCTCATCCATTTATTAAAAACCTAATCTAAAATATCTTTATCTATCTAAACCCATCATTATATATTTAATCCCAAACCCATCCTTAACTATCCTTATCCATTTAATCTAAAATCCATCCAAATATATCCTTCTCAATCTGATCTTTGCCATCATATAACCATCCTTATTTGCATTCTGACCTTGATAAGGAATTATGAACATCTTTAGACATGTTATTATAAACATATTCTTGTATATTTACAATTCTAATTTGATGAATAGACACTTGTTGATTATGTCACATGTTCCTTAGAGTTATGATCCAAATTTGTATTCATGATTATCTGCCCATACTCTATCCATAATTTATACATTCCATACACTATTAACACCTTACTTGCTGATAGAATATAATTTTTGTTTGCTAATATTACTTGTATATACATCTATAAATCCAAAAAAATACAAAAACATTTAAAACAAATATTAAAAATACATAAAATTAAAAACA